>JAOXOE010032772.1:0-10736 GCA_028565055.1 Phoeniculus purpureus
TAAAAGAGATTTCAGGACCTTAGGGCAACTACTAAAGGGATCAGGAGCTCAAGTTGTGTTCTCCTCTATCCCTCTAATGATTCTATGATTCTCTGGGCAGTTCATTCCAGTGTCTGACCACCCTTTCTGTGAAGAAGTGCTTCCAAATATCCAATCTAAACCTCCCCTTGGAGCTTTAGGCCCTGTTCTCTTGTCCTGTCACTAGCTGCAGAAAAACATGACCTCCACCTGGCTACAACTTCCCTTCATGTAGTTATTGAGAATGATAGGGTCCCCCCAAATCTCAGGTCTTGCAAAACTCAGGGAATTTTGATAATGATTCTTCATGTCACTTTATCTGTATTGAAGTTGTGCAGGAACATGATCCCAGTCTTCATATGCAAACTCCAGAAAATACACTAAGGGCTACTGTGTTCACTTTGTATCTGCTTTTTCATGAGCATCCTTTTAAATCTCACCAAGCGAAGGGCAAGCAAATCACAAGAGTGTGTTGCAGTCAGCAAGATGTAGTAGTTAGTTGTTGGCTGTGTAGTGACTTTTTAATCTGGGATAAAATGCCCATGCCATATAGGAGCAGAATGACCATTTGAGGAACAGGAGGCAGTGCCCCCCCAGACACTGAATCAAGGCGTGCATCTGACCTGTGTCTGCTTCCCACTTAAACAAGTGTCGGTTTGGTAGCAGCAGCAGATGAAGTGTTTGTGTGTTCCCTCCTAGCAATAAATACCTGATTCTTGGTTTAATGATCTTGTCCCTGCTGTCATTTTTGTAGATCCTGTGCTTGTTTATGCTAGCCGAATAATAAATGGGCTGTGAAGTTATGTAAAGGCATTTCTGCTGTCCTTTTAGGTGAACTAATTATCTGGTTTCTTATACTTGACTGTGTACCCTTTTAAAAATCTCATTTCATCCATCCCAGTCACATTTTCCATATTTTTCCTTAATTCACACCGATGACATGAGTTTTTGGCACCATTATTAAGTGATAATGAGACTCAGACAGCTTTTCATTTGATACCTTTTTTTGTTTGATCTTGACTTTGGACACTTCTTAATCTCAACAGTAATGGGTTTTCCATACCTGTAGCACAGAGAGAAGAAGAAGAAGAAATTGTCAGTGTTTAGTTCATGAAGCTGTTAACCCTGTCTGCACCCAGTTGGTGTGCATAGGGCTAATTTTCAGTTCATTTGATTGCATTTGCTGGCAAAGGTGTGTGACAAGGGAGTATGAAACGATATTTTTCTGTTGTGATTAGAAATGTTTTGTCTAGTAGAGTGTCAGTGTGTGGGATTTATTAATTTATTATTTACAAGGCAGGAGGAAGGAACGTTCCAGGAGGTATGTTTGACATTGTGCTACTAGGAGTAGTAAAGAAAAATGCTTGATCAAGGTTAGGAATCATTATTTTGATTGAACAAAAACAGTGTAATGGTTAGAACATAAAATAACAAATGATTGTTTTCTTTGGGCTCCTTTTGGTTCTCAAATCGTGAAACAATTTTCATTAAATAAGCAAAGAGTCATCTGCAAGCCTGACAATAACAGAGAAGTTAATTGTTACAGGATATTGCCTTAGTTGTTGCATTAACATTAATTGTTACAGGAGGAGTAAAGTTACTTTACTCATAACTTTTTGAATAGCTTTAGGTCTAGAACTGCCATTTAAAACAATATCACTGGCTTGGTGCTCGCAGTAAATTTTCAGTTGAGAAGCTGTCATAGTGTTTGCTGTCTGTTACACTACAGTTTTAGAAAACAAGTGCAGGTCTGCAGGAGTCTTAGGTCCCGTTGCCAAAAGAATGATTTATTAAGGTTGCTCTGTTATTTTATCCATGTCTTTATTCAAAACCGATGGTTGTTTTGAGAACTGGCTTTGTGTGTTTGCTGCCCTGACTATTAAACACCCTCTAAGTATTTGAACCTGTGTTGCACTGGTTTAAATTGAAGTATAACAAGCACTGAAGTACAGCTGTCAAAGCACAACCCTTTATCTATTACTTTACTGTTTCTCAATACAATTTTGAGTTCTATGTCATACCACCATATAATGTACTTTGTCTTTAGTTCACTGTGCAAAGAAGGGCTATGGAAATACCTTAAAAAATAACAGTAAAATCAAAAAGTTATTTGCTCTGTAGTACAATAGGTAAACTTTTATCTGAATTTGTAAACCAATTTTTTTTCAAGTGCCCACTAGTTTGATTTATATTGCTGCTATAATGTTTTACTTTACAGTTTCTTTTGAGTAATGCTTGCTTCCAAGATTAAACTGCATTTCATATTTTTCCAACTGATAAGATGAAAGTCCTTTATCTTTGCAGTCTCAAGGAAATAGAAGTCAGCAAACACAGTCAAGTCACTAGCCTCCATCTAAAACCACATTCTCTTTTATAATCATGGATAGATTTATAACTACCTCATTGATCTGTGAGCAATTTAATCATGAAAAGACTACTCAACAATCAGTTACTTTTTCAGATTTTCATGGAAATCGATGACTTCAAGTGTACTGTGTAAATAGACTCAAGGATCACAGTATCACAGAATTACTGAGTAAAAGACCTCTAAGGATCATCAAGCCCAGCCTATGACCTGACATCTCTAGCATCAACTAGGGAGCACTAGTGCCACATTGAGCCTGTCTTTAAACACCTCCAGTGATAGGGACTCTACCACCTCCCTGGGCAGTCCATTCCAGTGTCTAACTACCTTTTCCATGAGGAAGTGCTTCTTAATATCCAACCTAACCCTTCCCTGGCAGCTTCAGGCCCTGCCCTCTTGTGCTATCACTGGTTGCCTGGGAGAAGATCCTGACCCCGCCTGACCACAGCCTCCCTTCAGGTAGCTGCAGAGAGTGATAAGATCCATCCTGGGTCTCTTTCAGGCTAAAAAATCCTGGCTCCCTCAGCCTCTCCTCATCAGACTTTTCCTCTAGTCCCTTCACCAGCTTTGTTGCTCCTCTGGACGTGCTTCAGCACCTCAAGATCTTTCTTGTAGTGAGGGGCCCAGAAAAGAAAACAGGGTCTTCCTCTTGTCAGTTGGAAAACTTTAAAATAACTGGGAATTAATTTGGAGTACGATGTAGGCACTACAAAGGAAATGGTACGGTTTTCTGTCACTGCAGCAGTTTTACAGGTTACAGTATCATATGAAGTTTTGACTTCAGTTATGAAGAGTTCTGTGGAATGTTTATGGGTATCATTTCAGCTGCTGTTGCAGGTGGTAAAAAAGTTGTTAGGACGGTTGTTTCTCTGCATAAAAATATTTTAAAATTGAGTTACTCTTTGTTCAGTCTAATTATTTTTCTTCTCTGTTAGGACAGGATCAATCACTGATGTTTTTGTAATTGCTGGAAGTTAGGGAGAGCTAATACTTAAGGGATGCACAACAGTTTTGAAGGTTGTGTAGTCTGTGCAAACTGAAAGAACAGTATTTGGAATTGAAATTTAACTAGAATCTCAATTACCTTGAGTCACACGAAGAATCATTCTTGGTGGACTAAACTAGACCTGGCCACATGTGGTGAGTGCAAGTGTCAAGGTCAGTAGCCAAGGTAGAGAGGTGAAACTGTAGAGGTGAATTCTCTGACAAGAGACACGAGGCTGCCATGTGCTGGACAGTTTCTGTCTGCTCCATAACTGACTCATCATAGAACACAGCTGAGCAAATCGGCCATGTGAGAACAGTTAAGACAGGACAGAAAACACTGAGGGGGAGAGAACAGGGCAGAGGAGGGCACAACAATGTCAAAGGAAGAGAAGATGCTCTATTGCAGACCAGGTACAGCCCTGACAGGACTGTAGTCCATGAAGGATGGGGAGCATATGAAAAGAGTGACAAGGAAAAGTGAGAAACAAGGAGTGTCAGAGAAATCACTAAGCACCGACCCTGAAATCTGTGATCAAATTTGTCTCCCTGGAGGGACTGTGTAACCTGTGGCAATAACAAGGGAAGAGAGGTGTCTGGAATGAAGAAGTGGAGACTAGGAAGCTGAGGAGACATGGTGTTTGTAGTGAGTGGCAGTGACGTTAGGTGACGGAGAATAGGGAAAGTGGTTTTTTATAAGTGTTTAAATATAATCTTCTTTTTGCCCTAATACTTGGAAGAATATTTCAATTGATGTTTTCTTAATTGGCAATAAATGAACTTAAGTACCCCAAGCTGAGTCTGTCCTGCTCACAATAGTAACTGATGAGTGATTTTCCTGCCTCTATTTTGATGCATTTGTATTGTCCATCTTCTTCTTCCTGTTTTCTCCCCTGTCCTTTGTGGAGTAAACAAGCTTCTGAATGAGGCTTGGTTACTAGCCAGGGTCAGTCCACAACAATAAATGTATTAAATGGCACTAAATGGGTCTCGAACCCAGCACAGTTATTTGTAGCACAGTTTATTGTCTATAGCTTCTTCTATGACTATTTTCCATGGTATGCATAAATGCATCTTATAACTTTCCTGTGCATAATATACAGAAGTTTGATTGGTTTTTTCTATAACTTAGCATATCATTTGCTAAAAACAATTTCTGGGATTAAGTGTTAAGGATGGAGAAAGCATAAGAACACATTCCAAAAGTTGCACCTATTTTCTGTTCTTACATGGTCAGCGATAGCATTTGGTATTGCTACCTAAAAAGTAAAAAGAAGTCGGACACGTTTGACCTCTGAAATTCAGATTGATCTCATCTCTTTTGCCCTTCAGTGTTATGTGAACTGTGTATCTGTATAGGTGAAGCAGCTGAACAGCCGTATAGTTCAATGAGCTGAGAAAAGTGTTTCTTCTGCATTAGGAATGCACAGTTTACCTTTACCTTTTAACTGTAGGCAACATAAGTCTTTCAAACAGTGCGAAGAACACTGCCAGAGCTGAGTACCCTTCTATCTCTCTCTTGCACGTGATGTGGCTAAATGCAAAGTACTACTCTTTTAGTTTTCAAATCACCAGCTAGGAAACCTCTTTTCTGTATTCTATATTTCTGCTTACTGTGAGGGTGGTGAGGCACTGAAACAAGTTGTCCCAGGGAAGTTGTGGATGCCCCTTTCGTTTAAGAGTTCAAGGCCAGGTTGGACGGAGCATAAATCATTCTATGATCTATATCAAATTGTTATATAACAAGTTTTTTTCAGAAAATAGTGTTAGGAGGCAACAACATGAGTAAAATTGTAGAAGGCTAGTAAAAAGTACTTCTGCTTAACATAGAAAACATCCTGAAGTTAGAGTTTTATGGACTTACCTGCAGAAGTGTTTCTTTTCTGGTGTTGTCTTTCCTGAGCCGAATCTATCCATCCAATTTATGCAACAGAAGTGAGTTGTTCTCCAAGGATAATCCCTTTGCAAGTCCAAATAAAAGGCATTGATCACACTTGTGTAGTTCTCTGTTCTCACCCTAAGGAGTTACGTGTATGCTTCTGCAGTACAACAGCAGCAAAAATGAAAACTGGGGGAACTGGCACCAGTGCTTGGTGAATTGGGGAGGCCTAGTAGCAAACAATACAGGAAAGAATAAGAGACAATACTGCTTTCACCTCAGGTTTTACCGCTGTAATAAAAACCTCACCTCAAGCTTCTCTGACTTCATTATAGAATCTGCAGGAGCACCTGCTGTAGCAAAGCCTTACGTCAGGGACCATGTAAACTGATCGAACATGCAAAAATCCATGGGGTGAGGTGAAATGCCTCCAAGCCTGCTGAGGCTGTTCTTTAACAGCTTTAAAAGTTTATGTCACTTATAGGAAGTTCCTAATGACTGGAAAAGGGCAAACATTACCCTTACCTTCAGGAAGGCAAGGAAGAGTAGGCTGGGCAACTACAGTCTGCTCTCCTCTCTGTCACTAGGAAGATGATGTTACCAGTTCTTCAAAAACCTGTCCATATGCATGAAGAGTAAGAAGGGGATGGGAAGCAGTCAGCATGACGTAGATAAGGCATACCGTGCCTGGCTGTCCTACTCTGATCAGGTGGTTAATGGTGTGAATAAGAGGAAATCAATAAATACTATTTATGTTGATTCTAGAGGGAACTTCTAGAGCATCCTTATAGCCAAATTAGAGAGATGTAAATAGAAAACTGGATAGACTCCTGGTCTCAAACAGTTGTGATAAGTATTTCAAAATCCAACGAGTGGCTAGTGTTCCTTAGGGTTCCACAGAAGGGAGCTGATAGTCTTTTAACATCTCCAGTAATGACCTGGTTCACAGGAGGAAATACAGTGCAGCAAGCCTGCAGGTAATTCCTGGCTGGACATGAGTCAACAAAACAACCTTGCAGCTGTGAATTCTATCTGCGTACTTAGTTACAGCAGTAAGAACATCGCTAATAGGTTGAGGGAAGTGATTCCTCCTGTTTAGCACTTAAGACTAGTACTAGGATATCACGCAGAGTTCTTTGGTACTACAACACTAAAGAAGCATTGATATATGATGAGGTGGTCTAGAGAGTGTCCTTTTGAGCTAAACCCATCTGAGATTGTATACATTGTCAGGAAAGTCTTCCCTTTGCAAAAGCTATTTTGAGTGGTCTAGTCTGTGGAATGATTTTTATATGTCTGCCGCTTCTATTGCTTATCTTTAAACATAGGACCCTTTCTAGAGGATGTCACTGCCTCTGCCACCTTTCAGACCTCATATTTTGAGAGCATTTTAGAGCAGATGTTTAATATTGCAGTCTGTGTTCACGTTAGACTTCATTAGTAATTACTGTGTCAATAACACGTCTTTCTAACAAACTGTTGTTCCTTTTTCAATTATACAGTATTTTCAAGGTATATTGCTGTTTGAGATGGTTTCTCTAGCTGGTTGCTCTCCATGCTCGCTCAGGCTGTTTCAGCTTGGGAAACTCCACGATGACTGGAAATTCAAATCCATCATTTAGATTCTTAACAATTGCCTTGCTGTCTTTGCATGCTTCTGTTGTGATGATCCTTTCAGGCTGCAAAGTGTCTAGGAGGGATTCTGCTCTGGATGTATTTGAGAGAAGATTTATTGCTAGCTTTTATGTGTTTTGCTTGTTGTTCCTTCTTGACCAGTCTTCCTGGTGTTTTTTACATTGAGCTTGTCAGAATTTATTATACTTTCTGTTTTCTCCGCTTACACCCAATATCAACCTCTCGTGAATAATGCTTCTTCTAGTAACTTCTCTTCCATCCTGCTGGCTTGTTTGAGTCTTCATTCGTTCTCTTCATCTCTGCTTTCCAAGTTGTTATTTCGCTGTCTGCTCCCTTTTGATTGAAGTCTGCTCTGCATTTGTATTCTTCTCCTGAACCTCAGTCTTGCAAGCAATAAATGCGCCCTGTGCTGCCTGTGTGACAGAAGTTATGATCTGGAAGCAGACATTGAACTTGTTTTGTTTCTTTAGCGTTTGTCATTTATAGTCCTAGCTACTGATTCTGCTACAGTAAATTTTCTGTCTCTCTTACAAGGAATCTGTTGCCTCTCCTCTGCTTGCTAGCCCAATGAGTGTGAGTGATTTTTTTTTCCTCTCAAATACTATTTTTAAGCTGTTCCTTTTCTGTCAGTTTTTTCCTAACTGTTCTTAAAAAACTGTAATAGAATCTGAAATAAAGACTACAATACACTAAAAAAGTGCAATAGTCACCTAAAATGCAAAAATTGTTTCTCGAGCTCTCTGAAATAAATTATATAAGAAAAATGTTAGATAAGCTTTCGTATAAGGACAGACTGATTCTTGCTCCCTGTGCTCCCCTCTCTTCACTTACCTTACCTTTAGCAGTCTCTGTAGAGGCAGTTGTTTTCTTTTTCCATGAGTCACTGAAAACAGAAAGAGTTTGTAACTCTTAGAAGCAATTTACCACTTTAGCTCTTATGAAGAAATCTAGAGAAATACTCTGTATTTTCAGTTATATTCCTTAGCTAGACTTTCTTTTGTTGTTATGATATTATTCATCTACTTCTAAAATAGTGAATACAACTAATGGTACTACTTGTTAGTGTGAAATCACTTTTCAATTCATATGAACAACTTCCCCACAGAGACATGATGTTAAGCAGCTCTAAATTAGATGGAGGCAAGAAATAAAATTCTTTAATATCATTCATTAAACTAAAGAAACTGGAAAATAGTTTGGAGTTTCTAATGTAGTAATAAGGAGTTTTTATGTGACTCTATCATCCGTAAATTGTCAGACTTTTATATAATCCTTCTTCCTGTAGTTTAGTATCTTTAGCCACAACCACAAAAAGTTTGTTTTTTGAACTCTGTGAATTTTCACAGGATTCTCTGTGTTTGCAAAGTTCTTTGACAGTTGTGTATGTTATCTCCATGCTGAATGGACAAACGCTGGTTTAGAAACTTTCCGTTTAACGTACTATGTTGTACGTTACAAGGTGGGCATTCCACAGATTTGATTGAAAAAGGGTCTAGAAGACAGACTCACAACAGGACCAAACCAAAAGGGCATGTCTGCATTAAAATGCTAAAGATTCAATACTACGTAGTCTGTTTCCTGGAATTGATAATGTATTTGCCCTAAATTAGTGGTCAGAAAAAGCCTAGGCTCCAGCTGATGTGTTGGAACACCTCCACTTTACTCGGAGAGTTAGGAAATTCCCATGGACTCATGCTTCATTAGCAGAAGATTTTGTGCTGACGGATGAGGATTAGGAATCAGATAGAGGGGCAAATACTCTGTCACTCATTAGAACGTTGGAAGCCTGACTTTTCTACTAGTAATTCTAACAGCAGTGAAGATTTGAGTCCAACTCCAAATGCCAAGATGCAGTGCTTCAAATGCTAGCAATCTTGTTCTTGCCTGGTGTGCGCCCTGGAGAGAACGCAGCCACCAGTCAATAGTTCTCTAATCTGCAATAAATCAGACACAGGTGGTGGGTTCAAGCATCCTGAGCTTTTCTCAGTGACAGAAATTACAGGCTCTCTTCTGCTGAATAAAGGCTCAAAGACGGCAGTGGCAGCCACATGGGAAGCTCAAAATGGTGATGACCATATGGCTGGTGTCACCAGGGGCCTCCTCTGTGGCGCAAACGTTGCCTAGAGAGTTCCATTCCCCTCCTCTCTCTCTCCCTCTCCCCGCACTTTGGTTACTGGGAAAAGGGGAGTATTTTTCAGCTCACTGTGGGTCGCTGGATGGTTGCCCCATGGGGAGTGAAAATCTGCACTAAATTCCTGATTCTTCACCAACCTCCCCCAAGCAGAACAGGGGCTTGAGGCAGAGGGCAGCTGCTGCCCACCCACTGCCTCCAAGAGGGCAGGGGGCTGCTGCAAGCCACCGTGTCCCCTCCTGTCTCGTCTCCCCCCGCACACCCAGAAGTGAGGTGGGGAAGACAGAGCCCCATGTCATTGCGCTGGTGCAAAGCTCACAGAAGAGGAAAAGGGCAGGACTGGGTCATCATCCCTGTTTTATAGTGTTACCTATGCCCACCCTTCCCAGGACAGGTCACTGGAAGAACACTCTTAAAGCAAAATGCACGTTTTTCTTCACGAAAGAACAACTTTACACACCTGAAAAGTTTGGTAATGTTCAAACTGTAACAACACATTACCAGACGATAGAAGCAGATCGGAAGATCTTGTTCCTGACATGGAATTCTTGTGTCAAGCATCTGTACTAGCTGGGCAGGTTAAGTTTCTCACCTTCAAGCATCATTTTTTCTGATCCAGCTTTTGCTCCAGATTAATTCTGAAAAAATCCTCTGATTTTTAGCAGTTCATTGAAGGGAAATACTTTTCTGTTACAGATGGAATTGATGAAGTATTCTTTATTTAAAGTCAAGAACAGAGTCTGTCGAAAAGGATGATTTCCTCTGTAGAGAAGAAAGTGAGGCTTTAGTGCCTTGGGAAATATCCACTAAGCCTGAACTCCGGGTTATAAATTATGCCTGGTAACTCAAGAAAATGTGCGTTCAAACTTCGACAGGGCTGAAAGTTGGTTTCAAATTATCAGAATGGGAAAAACAATGGGACTTTTTATGGAGCAATGTTGCTATTGCATTGCATTAAGTATATAGTTTTATAATATTATTCATTCTTTGCAATGATTGTTTCTTGCTTTGTAGTAATTCTGATTTTTCTAAAGTAAACAAATAATGAATTGTGCTCTTATTGAGTGTTTGATCTTCAAAGCATAATAAAAATACTAATTAATCCTCGCCAAATTCCATGTCACGACTGTACACACGCATTATCATTCTTTCCCAGATGGTAAATGCAGTTAACGTTTCTCCAGTAGTGCTGGAGAAAACAACTTTTTATCCAGAAGCCTTTCCAGTTCTTTCAATTTGTTTTCACAGCTATACCCTATCATTACTGAAATAGCTGTGAAGTGGAAAAAAGAATCTGGATTTTAATAGGCAGTTATATCTCCATACATCCAACTTTGTTTCAAATTTCTGTAATGTGCTGCTCTAAATTCAAGATTATTTATTTTAAACTTCAAAGTATTGGTAATGGATGGGCTACTTGCAGTCCAATTACTAGCTTACTGAACATGGGCTCTTGTTTAGCTGTACTGAATCAAGCTCCTTGATACATGGTTTAATAGGACAATAGAGTAGAGTTTGACCCAAATAGTCATTCTTTTGAATTATTGAGGCTGGGAAAGACCTCTGAGATCAACAAGTCAAGCCTACGGCCTAACATCACGACACCAGCTACATCAGGGACCTAAGTGCCACTTCCATGACTCCAGCAGTGTGGCTGGAGGCCTTTGCAGTGAAGACTGAGGTCAAGAAGTCATTGAGAACCTCAGCCTTTTCCATGTCACTTG
>JAOXOE010032773.1:0-10732 GCA_028565055.1 Phoeniculus purpureus
CCAGGCTTCAGAAGCAGACTCACCTCTTACCTGATGTATATGCCAGTGTCCAGCACAGTTCTCTACAGAACTCACCCTTAGTGACCTGGCAGGTGCTTTATCTCTATTGCTTTTGAAAATTTATAATACATGGGATCAGTCTTTTATCCCCTAGAAAATAAGGAGATCTGCACTATTTCCATAGAAGAGGCAAGGGAAGAGAGTGATGATGAGCTGGCACTTAGCACTGGTTCCAGAAAAGCATGAAATAGGGTCCCAGCACCCACATCTGCCTCCTGGTGTCCCCCAGCTCATACACTCAGCCTGCACGGAAGTCCTCCTGCACCACAATGGCCTTGACATGGCATCACCGCTCTAAAAACTGTAGTTCCTTCCCCTGGATCCTGAAGTCTCTTCCCTGGTGAGAAGACTCTGTCTGGCAATGCAAGAAAACAATCTGTGCATGTGCTCCTGCCTAGTTACAGACAAGGTGACAGGCGTGCTACGCTGACTTCGGGAAATGAGCTGACAAGTTCTCATAAACAATCGTAATGAGTAAAATAATATTTCATTTTTCTTCAAATTAGAAGAGTGTTTATTTTGCCTTTAGAAAAAACTAATCTGCTGGTCCTCTGGATGGATCAGTAGTGACATCCAGTGGTCACAAACTGAGAGAGCTACTGTAACTTAGGGTTGGATTTACCACGATTCACTATCCTGAATGGGATCTGTATGCAAAAAAGAAAAAATATCTATAGGCTTTCTAAGTAGCACTGCCCAGGGAGTGAAGAAAAACACCACATTCACCCAGATAATCTTTTGAGGGCTACCGCAACAACTTCTTGTCCTTGCTCTGATCCACACAATAAATTATGTTCCCACCCAGCGTGGCTGGAAGAAGCTTAATTCACTCAACAAAGTGTTCTGAAGCGAGTTACATGGGAAGGTCTTACAGATGAACTTAGGTTGCCTATGCAGGTTGACAGCTTGTTTTATCAGTTATTTCAAAGGGCTTTGTGGATTTCAGATGGTTCCTATTTATCTGCTTGACTTCTTACATTGCCTTCTGGCAACACTGCCTGAAGAAAGGGTCTATCTGCGCTGCCCAGTCATACAGATGTTGTGGTTTCTGTTACGGTGATTGAGGCCAATAATGCTTTATTTTTTAAAGAGCGATGTGTATGAAATACAGTCTTCCAGTGCAGACCGAGACTAAAGCTTTCATAGCACTATTTCCAGAGATTTAGAAACAGCCACTAGATCTAGGTAGTCCAAGTCCAACTTGACAACACTACATCACGTGTGATTTTTTTCTTCATAATTTTTTTCCCCCTTTCTTACCACGTTTTCATGGTGTTCCAACCCACAATTTGCTAAATACAGCAAAGAACATAACTGAAGTGTCCAAACAGCTCCCTGACCTTGAGCAAGCAGAAGCAGGAGCAACATCTTGGATTGCAGCCACCTTGTTCCACTTCTTGCTAATCCAGGATTGCAAAGTGTCTTAGCTCCTGATGGGAAATATGCACTGAGCCACCAATGCGTGAATCATCTGGTCTATATGCTTCAAGGAACTTGGAGAAGACTTTGCTTCTCTTTCTTGGTGTGTTAGAAAAATACTGGTCAGCCCAGTGTGTGATCAGGGGAACAGCCCAGGCACAAAGTACTTTGTACTGGTTAAATGTGCACTATGAAATGCTCAGCTCTCCACCAGTGACTACGGACTTTTCTTTTAGCAAACTGCTTACGCTGTGGCTCCATAAAGTCAATCCTCAGTAAAATATTGTTTCTCACTTGATCTCACTTGCTATTTAAGAGGTTAAATTTACACACTCTCTGACAGCCTCATGCCTCTCACTCAGTTCTAATCTGAAGTGACTGCTGTGGTTCAGTGCAGGACTGGGAGAGATAATCAAGTTACTGTTGGTTGGAGAGCTGCTTCATGTTCGTCGAGGCTGGGGGTTCAACCACATGCATACTTCTGGACCCTCCCAAACACAGGGCAAAAATGCATTATCTTAAATCTTTTTTGCTGACATTTAAATGAACATATTTTCCCTCAAATATGTGACAGGCTGAGAGCATCTGGCTCCACTGATGCTCAGTAAGTAACTCATTACGCTGCAGGAGCTCACTCATTTTTGAGCCTCAGGCTTTGCTAATGCTCTCGCCTTGTTTATGACCCTGGTGTGTTTGATTTGTGTCTGAGCCAGGGCATTATACTTAGGTGCTTGAGCAACAGATTTTGCACAGAGATCCAAATCTTTAATTTACAGCTATGGGAAGTGTTGGAGTAAACCCCCTGCTCATTATTCATCGTTTACATTTAGAAAACGGATGCTTCAAAAAATGGATGCTTTAAGAAAATGTATAGAGTCTAGAAATTACAGAATCACAGATTCACAGAACTTTAGGGGCTGGAAAGGACCTTGAAAGATCATCTAGAACAATCCCCCCCACCACAGCAGGATCATCTAGACCAAGTCGCACAGGAACATATCCAAGCGGGTTTTGAACATCTCCAGAGAAGGAGATTCCACAACCTCCCTGAGCAGCCCCTTCCACTGCTCCATCACCCTGACTGTGGATAAGTTCCTTCTCATATTTGTGTGGAACCTCCTCTGTTCCAGCTTACACTCATTGCCCCTTGTCCTGTCATTGGATGACACTGGGCAGAGCCTGTCTCCATCATCCTGATACCCACCCTTCACATATTTATAAACATTAATGAGGTCATCTCTCAGTCTCTGTTTCTCCAAGCTAGACACCCAGCTCCCTCAGTCTTTCCTCATAAGGCAAGTGTTCTACTCCCTTTATCATCTTTGTGAATGTTTGTTTAGATACCAAAAAGCAGAAGCATGTAATCCAGACTTCCAGATCCTGCTGAGGCTTTACCTGATGGCAGCCTGCTTGTCTGTGTAGGATGGCTGCTTAAGGACATTATAATGACTGACATTCATGGCACAGCACTTACTGGTTTTATAATGACATCATTATAGATGTCACTTCTCTCTGTTTCTTGAACTGCTTGTTTACTTACTTGGTAATACTGAGTTGTCCTTTGGGATTAAAAGATGCTAAGGCTGCAAATAGGACACAGTTGTCAGCAAGTTCCTACTATCTATTTAACAGTAAAGCACCAAACACGCACAGCTATTTATACTCAGCTAGTACTTACAATCACAGAGTGTACCATTGGTATTAATTTCTAACATAAATGAGTTTCTTTAGAAAATGCCATTCTGCATTCCCAAAAGATGTTCCCCAGGAAGGGGTTTGAGTCATCCTCCCAGGGAGGTTTTTAAAGATTAATTAGATGTGGTGCTTAGAGATCTGGTCTAGTGGTGAACTTGTCAGAGTAGGGTTATTGGTTGGACTTGATGATCTCATGGGTCTTTTCTAACCTGAATGATTCTGTGATATTCAAGGAACTTACTAATACTGCAGCAGTAACATCACCAACATGTCTCCTATTGCGCTGAAGAGACCAAGAAGTTCAGCATTATCTAGAAGTCTGATTCCTGGTATGAAGGGGAAAGTGAGCAGTGCCTGTGTCCACAGAAGCTCTGAGCCACTGCCTGAGTATGGCATGGGATATGAACCATCCTATGAGCCAGGGGAGAGTGAACGGATACCAGATGACAGATAACACATGAGAAAACTATCAAGCTGTTAAGGGAGGAGTTAGAAATGGAGAGCTTCATGTCATTGGTGCCAGGCTGGGTGGAGGTTGGTTAAAAGGGAGAAGGCAGTAGATGACAACACTGGTCGCTAGCAGTGACTTTATGAGGCAGTGTGAGTCTAATAGTGGTTAACACAAAGTAACAGGACTCAATCTGGCTGAATTTGAAGCAAACACTGGGATTTGATTTTTAAAGAGGTTTGAGATTTGAAGATTTGGCTTCATTAAGCCAAGACTGAATGTTTCATTAAGAAATGAAAACTTAAAAGAGATGATTGAATTATTGTAATTATAATCATTATTATTACCATTAGTAGTAATAGTAGTAGAATTTTTATTGCTATTAATTTAAAATCCTTGTCAGGAAGACTGCTCTTAGGTGACCCAGCTGCAGAAGAGGTAATGTGTATGGTGGGTGGCTGCTGGTTGAAAAGAAGAAAAGCTCTAGACTGGTCATAGAGTGCTGCACTGTCTTGGAGTGCAACATATCTCTGCTTGGAGTCTTGATTTTATTTTGAGATTTGAGGTTGCTAGCATCATGGCAAAGGATTCATGACAGCTACTTGCTGCTGGAGATCTAGGGCACATGGATTTATTCCTTACTACGTGTGGAAGAGAGAACTCTTCTGTTTGTATAGCCAAGAGCTATTGGCTGTATCTCCTTTTTCATAATTAATGTTTTCATTTCTGCAGCAAGAAATAAAGGTGGGATGATCCGAGGGCTGCAGCACCTCTGTTTTGAAGACAGAGTGAGGAAGTTGGGGTTGTTCAGCATGAGGAAGGGAAGGCTCTGGGGGAATCTCATAGCGCCCTTCCAGTACCTGAAGGGGGTCTACAGGAAAGTTGGAAAGGGATTTTTACAAGGGTAGGGGGTAAGAGTACAAGAGGTAATGGTTTTAAACTGAAAGAGGAGAGATTTAGGTTGCAGATTAGGAAGAAGTTCTTTAGCGTGTGAGACATTGGAAAATGTTGCCCAGAGAAGTTGTGGAAGCTTCATCCCTGGAAGCATTCAAGACCAGGTTGGATGGGGCTTTGAGCAAACTGATGTAGTGGGAGGTGTCCTTGTCCATGCAGGGGTGTTGGAACTTTATGATCTTTAAGATCCCTTCCAGCTCTAACCTTTCTATGATTCTATGAATCTCCTGACCTTCTCAGAAAGTAAGTATTTTTGGAAGAAGATAGTATTTTTTTTCCTGGCAATTTTCCTCCAACTACCCCCCTAGAAAACCTCAAAAAGTAATGCTACAGCATTGCCCAAAACCATGGACAAGGACAGTTTGTGTTGAGCATGGTCTATGTTGGTATCTGGCTTCATGCAGGCACCTGGAGGGCAAGTAGCAGGCCAGCATCAGGACAACCACATCAAGAAGAATGGTTCTTGTCTTTTGCCTCATAATATTAACCCTTCTACCAAAAAGTAAGAGAGTCTTTGTAGAAAGGGAGGTGATTCTTGATCTGTTGCTTTATTTTCCCTACAGAATCTTTTAATCTCCACATTGGAAAGCTCTGTCACTTTACACACTGGAAATTCAAACCATTCATTGAGAAGTAAATACTGCACTGAACCTTAGAACGTCCTGCAACGCATGTAGAGGGACCAACCCAGCTCCCAGTGAAGAGATATGACAAATACAGCAGGACTGGTAATGTACAAAACTCTATTTAAATTTATGCTAAAAAATGGTGACCTGTCCAGAGAAGTGTCAGCTATGGAAACAAGCAGGACACGGGTTATGTGCTTTGTGGTGGCACCTCAACTGGATCCCATAAGGAGACTAGATTGAATGACTGGATTCAATGCTGCTTTTAAATGGACCTCTCCAAGACTCTTCTAAAACTGTAATATTTGCTGGATTTTATTTTCTCTCAGTTGTCCTCCTAGGACTCCTCTGATATAAGAGATCATTGTAGCTTTACCTACCTACAGGTGAGGAAAATCAACTGCATGGTAGAAAATGTACTCATGTTCTTCAAAAATTAAGAAACAGGGGGCTGTACTCCCTGGTGAAGGTAGCAGTTGCATTGTTAGCCATAGATCACAGAATCACAGAACATTAAGGATTGGAAGGGACCTTGAAAGATCATCTAGTCCAATCCCCCTGCTACAACAGATGAACAAAAGTCATTGGATACTGCATACACTAATGAATGAGGTCATGTCTCCTTGTGCTGATTCTATCTCATTCTGGAGGTGCAAAAGGAAAAAGGTTAAATTCTTCTTCATTGTAATGATTGCTTGAGTTTGCCTACACAAGTACAAAGCCTTCCCATTAACATCAATAAGCAGTACTGAAACCAACCATTTAGACAAGCTATAATGGCATATTATTGCTCGTGAAGGAATTGCACTTAGGTTTTCCAGTATTCATCTGTTGTGAGATTTAATATCACATTACAGGAAGCCTGACTGGATCAACCTTGGCAAGGTCTAATGATCTCATGTTCTTTGCTGCGCTGTTTTACATGCTGTCACTGCAGATGCTGATCTGTTTCGGAGAAAGTATAGGCTGGCTTTGCGTCTTTTGCTATTCAGAAAAAGCTAAGTTTTAGAAATCCATGTCTCAGAAGATCAGTGAGTATGAACGTTTAGATTTCATTTTGTCTCTTCAAGACAAGACTATCTCTAGGAGAAGCTCTACGAATGCTAAAGTATTTTTATTGTGCTGGTTAGTCGGAAAGGCTTTTAAAGCCATAGGAATCCTGAGGCATGCAGTCATATGTTTCTGAAACACTTAAGCAATATCCTGGAACAATATATTCCACAGTTAGCTTAAAAAAAGGTCCAACCACCCAAAAAACATCAATAAAAAACCCTTAAAAAAAGAAAATTACAAACCCAGGTGTCATTAATATGAGAACACAGAGGGTTCCCTCCTTTTTTAGCTACATGGAAGTCTATTTGCATTGGTTATGACCACCCTGTATGTGTTTTTTATTCCACTCATGTTTTATAGCACCTGTTTAGCAGTAGTCTGCTTGGAAACAGGTGTCTAGCAAAATCTTGCAAGTTGCTCCATTGCATTTTTATTGCATTTACAAATGCAATAAAATGTTCTTCAAGTTCTTCACCTGTGTCTTCATCACAGAGCACAGAAACACAAGCGCAGGCCAATGCAGGACTGAGCTAATTAGTAAATAGGCACCAGCTAAAGCAGAGCAAACCAAGGCAATGGCAGAAAAGACATTGGAAGTTTTGATCTCAGACAAAAACGAGATAAAAAGAAGTGCATAAGATTGAATTTGGCATGAAACCTTCAGATGCCTAGGATCAGATATTGCAAAGCCTCACCATCTATCATGAATTCTGAACTAGAGAAGCACTAGGTACATGAGTGGTATTGATACTAAACTATTAGCAGTTGGGTCCCACGCAGTGAGCTACGGAAAGGAGATGTATTTGCATGAGGATGAGCATTCCTGAGAAAGGCTGTGAACCTGGACTCTTAATGGCTACCAAGAGTAATTTTTAAATTTTATACCAAACCCCAGCGGTTTTAAATGATTCTTTTAGGAAAGGGCACTGTACTGTTGGTAAACGGGATAATAAGGAAATATGAAAGATGAGTCACCAAGCTGCAGGGGAAGAAAACATAGTGTGAGCAACCACAGTACCCTCCACTCGGCCCTGTGGTCCTTCGATAGAACGTAACACAGCTTCTTGCAGCTGTGGCCTCCAACAAGGGCTATGTTCAGCTCACTACTATGAATGAAGGTTAAGGATACTTATTCCAGCTGCCCAGATGCATCTACATGACCAAGTTATCTATTTAGTACAGTTATTAGAGTAGTTATTATTAGTAGAAGTATTTATTAGTAGTATTTCTTTATTTTCCAGCTTGAAACCATTACTCCTTGTCCTATTGTTCCATGCCCTTAAGGACAGTCTTCCCCAGTCTTCTAATAGGCTTACTTCAGGTATTGGAAGGTCACTAAAGTACCCTTCTTGAATATTGAGATGGAGCGCATTCAAAGTGAAACCACCCTGGAAGCTGGACAGGTTGAGCTCAGACACAGAATAATACAGAAACAAAACGTGAAGCCACAGCAATGAGTAGGGAGAGAAGACAGGGCTGAGCTGCTGAATTCTGAAAGAAACCTACTTCTGTAGATACTACTTATGTCAATAAACTCCCAAAAGATCAATAAACCAAAACACAAAATGCAAGCCAGCCAGGCCAGGATATTACTGCTAACCCTACTAACTAGTTACAAGTGGTGGAAGTAAAAGGGAAAAATTGATGGTGTATGGTAGAGCAGCAATAACTTGATTTGAAAGCTTCATTGCATCCGTGACCTCCTCCTGACTGCTCTTAACGTGTCAAGTGAACAGTCTCCCCCCGGTAAATGCATCTTTCCAATAAAAGATCCTAAATAGCAAATTAATGTGGGAAGAGTCACGCTGATGAGAGTAACTGTAGGAAGCAAAGAAGAACTTGGCTTGTGGAAAAGCAGTAGTTTCACTGTTTGAGAGGGTTTCACAAATAACTCGGCGTATACTTTGAAAACGTCCTTGATGGTGCCCTTTCAACTAACGAGAAAACAGGCAAGCTCATGTTACAGCATCAGATATGCTGAGCAACTGGTGAGGAGGAAGTATTAATGCCCACAAATCTCCTGTGTAAAATCAAACGCAGACCATTACCTTGGTTAGGAACCACAGTGTTGTAACAGGCTTCAGCTAGCTGCCTGTCTGGCTGCTCTTTGGCAGGGATCCTGGACAGACCTTGCAGTTGGTCCTAACTCTGCAGATATTTCCTCTTCTCCACTGATTGTCTAGTAGCCCTAGTCAGCATTTATACAGCTGCTGATGGCTGCCCTTTTCCTAAAGATAGAGGCTGCTGGGCCAAATTGCCATCAAGAGGCTCTTTCCCAGGCTTTCCCAGTAAAACAGTGGAGGGTATGAGTGAGAAAGCCATGAGTATGGGTTTTCTTCAGTCTTGAAGGAAAACTACTTAGACAATTGCTATCCAGAGCTGCAATCAACCAAAGAAATCTGCGCTGCCTTCAGAATAGACGGGAAAGAGAGGAACCCTCGAGTATACCAGCTCTGCCCACCCCATGCAGTTCCGTTGTCCAAATGCATCTCTGCTAGAAATCTCAGGCCTCCCTTGGAGAAGTACAACACTGCACAGAGCTCACTCCTTTGACCTATTCATGGACACTGTGATTTTGACAAAGGTCTTTTGTCAAAATCCTACTTGTTTTTTTCCTGCCACCCCTCTTACCGTGTAATTTATACGTGATCACCTGAGATTCTCCTCCCCTGCCTTTGTGGCTAAGCTGCTCCCGAGATGGAGAGGAGGCGTGGGGATATTAATAGAGCAGATAACGGGTGAGTACATTCTCACGCTCCCTAGTTTGTGTTTCCTCCAAAGCAGATCATTTCTGCACGGCACCAACAGTATCACCAGGCTATGTTTTAAACATTTAAGGTAATGAAGCCAAGATTAGCTTCGCAGAAGTCTATTAACACACTTAAGAGGGTTGGGTTTTACCCCGTATGTGTATTTATATTTTATTAATGAAATCCAAGACTTGCCATATATGCCTGTACTCTCCCTGTATTGCTCCTGTATATAAATACAGTCTATAAATTATCCTTATTATTGGCCTTGCTGGTTGTCTCTGAAGAAGTTAACAGTGAAAATGAAGAGCTTTCTGTTCCTTCCAGAACTGAAGCTCCACTGCCATACTAAGCACAGGACTGAGCTTAACTCACTACCTGGTTTACCTGCTTGAAATCTGCATTGCCTCTCCTAACTGCTTTGCCTCTGTAACCAGGGCAAAGCAACAGGATTAATCTGAGATAACAGGTAATTTCCCTTGTGCTGGGTTCGAGCCGGTCTGGGGAAACAGGTCAGGAGACAAATGCAAGAAAAACCCACACCCTGATTCACTTCTCAGAAAAACATCACTGTTCTTCCTGCTCCTCCTCTGGAAGCAAACACTTCTCAGGCCAGAGAGAAATCAAACTGTTTCCTGTTGCTCTTCCTCCCTTTCTCAAGCTCTGCTCCAGCAGCATCTTCTCTACTGCAGCATCCTCAGTGGTGTTCACAGAAGCTCTGGAGGTGCTTCCCAGCTTCCTCCTCTACCTTCTTCTCCTCCTCCTTCTCTTCCTCTTCATCTTCCTCTTCCTCCTCCTTACCACCTTACCTGCTAACTCAGGATGCCTCCCAGCATACTGTTTTCTCCCCTTTTCCTTTGCTTGTGTGCTATCAGGTTGGGGAGATCTTTGGCCACAACCTGCCCAGGTTTTCCACATTAGATCCTTCCTCCTCCTGCACCCTTCCTCCCCCTCCTTCCAAGGGGAGGGGGAACTCTTACTGGTTCATTTTCCAGACCAACCATATGTTGATAAATAATTACACAATATTTATTGGTTATTTACTGCCTACAAAGGAAAGCAATGATGTGTGGAAAAACAAGGTAGGGATCATCTTTTCAAGCCTTGACAAAGGAGTTTTGTTGGGTGAGTAGCTCACAGCAGCATCTGCAGTGGAAACAGCTAATAATAGTTGCAATTAAAAAAACATGAACGTGAGACTAAGGTAGAACACATAAAAATAACTGTTCTTAATGTTGCTACGGAGACCTTTATTACAGCCACTGTGTGTGATGCACATTGATTATAGTCCTCACAGGTAATGTTTCTCTCTCAGACTGGTTGAAGCTGGTAATACTCACACTTGCATGAGATTGTATGTAGGAGCATACCAGTTGTGGAACTGAATAAAACCAGAGAGGAGGTTCACTTGGTTTTTCCACTCTTAGAAATGTGTAAATGTGCAGTTTTAGTGCTCTGTTAACACTTTTTTGCCCTTGCAGATATCCCTTGTTTAATTCATTCTGCTTTTTCTAAAGCAAAAGTGCTTAGGATCACTGTAATTGGGGTGACGCATGCAGCAATCCCATTAGTGATAGGACGAGGGGCAGTGAGTGTAAGCTGGAACACAGGAGGTTTCATATCAATATGAGAAGGAACTTCTTCTCAGTGAGGGTGACGGAGCACTGGAAGGGGCTGCCCAGAGGGGTCGTGGAGTCTCCTTCTCTGAAGACATTTAAAACATGCCT
>JAOXOE010032774.1:0-10732 GCA_028565055.1 Phoeniculus purpureus
GTTGCAGGCGGATTGGACTAGATGATCTTTTGAGGTCCCTTCCAATCCATTATGATTCTATGATTCTATGATTCTATAATTCTATAACAGCCTTTCAAAAGTTTTGAAGGGAGGAGTCTTATAAGAAGATCTTAACAGTCTTTTTCACAGTGTGAATGAAAGTTTTTCAGACTCACTTACAAAGACTTTCACATGTGATCTTCAAATCGGGAATAATAAAGGAAATAAATAGAAAATATATCAAAAAGTTTCATGAGTGGAATGGGCATGAAACAATCTTTCACCGTTGATTGTAATTTGCCTTGATAGTATTACATGCATTGGTGAGAAACCTTGCACATATGTCTTAAGGGCTAGATTCAGTGATGGGACAGTGGAAATAATTCTACCAAATTTATTTTGATAGATCATATCTTGAACAGTTTCTAAAGCTTGTCCTTTATTCTGAGAGTTGTATTTTCCTTTTCTGAATACTAGAAACCATACAAAATACTGTGCAAAGACAAGAGGGTCTTCATTTCCATTTAAAAATGTTGCTTCTCAGCTGTTCCGTTTCTCTTCCAATATTGGAGAGAAACATGTCTTTTTACAGGGGAAGCATGATGTTTATGGCACACAAAGCATCCAGTCCTCTTTCAGTAGGACACGTAGAAATATAACCTATCTCTGTTTCCACTAGGTAGTTAACAAATGCTTTTAGTAGGTACAATATATATGGGCATGATCTAACAGAGGACAAAATGTGCTGTACACAAGATACGTCAATATGATTTGGCTACATTTATAATGCTGCAAATAATGTGGTATTTACACAATTTAGATGGTATAATACCACCTCCTTGATTTTTAAGCTGCAACTACAGTAGGAAACACGATGCTTTATTAGCAGAACAAGATGGACAGTTTGCAAAAGTGCCCTGCTTCCTGTCTTCCACTTAGGACACTAACCTGCTTGAGCATCAGGAATTAATCCAGTTAGCCGAGCAACCACAAGGGAGCCTAAGCAATGTATGAAACACACTGTGCTGAAGTGGTCTAAATGTAATGTAAATATATGAGCATTTAAAATTACTAGAGCTGCAAACCTGAGAGATGATGTTTCTGGTTGAAAGCCTTGGTTCAGACTGCAATTTTAACACAGGTGTGAATCAAGCAATGACTTCAGGCTTGTCAATCCAAGATGCTGCCAGGGTTTTTGGAACTTTGGAAGATAATCTTTGTCAATTCTTGACAGCAAAAATTAAAAGAATGTAGGTATTTCTCGACTTTCTAATGAAGGGAGAACATATGCTTCTACACTAGAACATAACTTCGTTAAAAATAATTTCCCCATTGGGTTTGCTGGGTTTTTTTCACTGTGTTTCAAACTTTCCTATACGGTTTTTTTACCAGGTTTAGTGTTTTCCCCTTATGTACATTTGCAAAACTACTAGAGAGAACAATTCAGTTACCAAAAAAAAGGGATTTGTGGGTTGAACATGATTTTGAGACTGACGCGTTTTCTTTGATCCTTCTGTTTTCCAAACGGTTAGTAGTTTTGGATGTGCTGTCTAAATGTGGGTATTCTTGCAACAATCAAAAGTAGATCTGATTTTCTGAGTAAGGCTGTGCCATTGGAGAAGTCAAATCACATCAAAGGATCTCGAATAAGGCATACTCTGAACTGAGAGATTTAGAGCCACCAGTCCTATTGCAAAGCCTTGACTGCTGCATCTGGAAGCATTTTAACCCAACCAGCCTATTTTGATGCAAGTAAGTTATTGCATTTGCCCCATAGTCAGGCTCAATATTTAGCCAAATCAACAACAGGGCTGAACCAGATGCCTCATCCATCACAGGACAGATCATCTTACACAAGGTTTCAGTCAAAGAACTTATTCTACAAGAAAAACTGAGCTGGCATTCAGCCAGAACATGAAAACATGCTTTGAGAGGCAGCACTGCTCATCGTCAATGCCATGTGGTGTGTGCTGTTTAGTGTTTCCACAGAATTTCCTCACCCCTGTGAAACCTGGTGTAAGATGTAGTTACTATGAGTGGACCATCTCCTCCAATGTGGTTCCCTTTTCCCCCTCCACACAGGAGTATAGATCTACAGATAATATAGTCAGCTTCAGATTTTACAGACCTGCAGGAACAGGAAGAATTGTGATGGCATCATGGGATGTCTTTGCCTCCTCCATTTAGACTGGTACTATCCTGTTAACATCGGTCTCCCGAGTGAGGTACATTATGTTTTAGCAGAACACAGCCTCCTAATAACGTTTGTTTGACAGACAATAGACTTTATTTCCAACAGGAGGTCTGTATAGCATGAAGGCTGCCAACATTTCATTCGGATTTTGATCATTTTTCCAGACTGGGAGGTTAGACTCTCTCTGAGAAATCAAGGAGAAGCCAGTTATTTCTACGCAACTCATGTGACACCCTGCCTCCTCTTTGCAAATTATTGTTGGAAAAGTTGTCTTTTATGAAAAAAATTAATTACGACACTGTGTGGTATTTGCTACTGGATAGGTGACTTAATCCATGTCCTCTGAAGGAATAAAGCTGGTTGATGGTTATTAACATTTCTGCTGTGAGACAGGAATGAAATCAGAGCACCACAGTATTTTCTCCCTCAGCAGCAGTCCCTGGACCAGTAACGGGGGATAAAATGACTCTAATAGCAGGTCAGTGACAAAGGAGCAGATTGCAGCATTGCTCAGCACAGCCTGGTGGACCCAAAGGAAAGGCTCCCAGGCCAGAGATCTGCTGCCTCAGGCAGACAGCTTGACTGTGGACAATTCAGCTGTGCTCTTTGAAACCATAAAACAACTATTTTGAAAATAGATTTAAAGAAGTAGAAAGTAAACATTTAGCAAGTTGTCATGCAGAGGGAGGTAAGGAGATTTGGTATGGAGTAAAGGGACTAGAAAAGATGAAGGAAGCAAAAAAATAACAGTACAAACTTGTGATGAAAGGAGGGAACACAGGAAGTGCTGACAATATAAAAGTGTAATTAAAACGGACATTAATGATTACACAAGGCTATTTCTTCTTCCTTTTTATTTCATCATAGACTCATAGAATGATTCAAGCTGGAAGGAACCCCACAGATCATCTAGTTCCAACTTTTTGCCATAGGCAGGGACAGCTTTCACTAGACCAGGTTGTCCAGGGCTCCATCCAGCCTGGCCTTGAACAGAGAGCCATGCAGAGAGAAAGAAATTATGCTGGTGCTGATGGAAAGTTTTGCTTCAGTGACAGCTCAAGCAGAGGATAAACTTCCCCTGGTCAAACTCAGATGGGGGTTTACAGAGCAGTAGAAGCTGTGCTGAAGGCAGAAGCCCTTGATATCTGTGCATTAATTTGTCATGCCTTGAATTGGGAAAGCAATGCTAATGAGGCTTTAACACACTTGCCACCAATTTGTATTTATATATATTCAAAGAATGATGGGATCACTTAACCACTCTTTCTTTGTTCCAGCCTCAGTTACCATCCAGTTTCCAGCTGGAAAATGTTTGTGGATTTTGGCTTTTTCCAGTTAAATTAACCCCCCTGCCCCTCATTCTATTCCTCCTTTCCTGTCTACTTCTTTCGAATCACTCATTCAAGCTGTGTCCAGGGCGCTTTCAGTTCTGGTGTTGAACTGCGCCTTGTCAGTAAAGGCATTCTGGCATATACATGAAAAGGATCTGGAAATGACCTTGAGTTAAATCACCTCATCCTCCCTCCAGTCAGTGCAGGATTCTTCATGCAGGACAACTCCCAAGGACTTGGGGTTTTAACACTTTGAGCAACAGAAATTCCACCTCCACCCCCTTTGGGAGGGGTGCCCGAGAGCTAATAGATCAGACTCTTACCCAATTTTTCCTGATACATAGCCTACATTTTCCTTTGTTTGATTTCTTTAGTCTATTATTCCTGTTTATAACTGGTGCTGAGTGGATCTCAGGTGGTTCTAAGGTTTATTTCTGTTTGAGAAGGCATGCAAAAAAGCAGAGACTTGTTCACATTCTTTCGGTGCCTTTCTGACAGGTTCTGTTATTTCTTCCCTATAACTGCCCAGCACCCCACAGAAAGCCTCATTTCTCTCTGTTCCAGGAGGTTAGGAGGTTGGATACTGGCCAGTCCTCTGCTCTGGTAAATCTCTACTGGGCACAGAGACTAAAGCCCTCATCCCTTCCATCTATATGTCTTTTTCTAGTCATTACCCAGTAGCCTAATTCCTTCAATTTAATTTCCTGCACTCATCAGTCTGTTGCCATGCATTTTGTTCTTCTTGACCTAAGTGAGGTGGTTTATCAAGCCCTTGTTATTAGTCCTGTTCCTTTGGTACCTGAGCATGAAAGCTATTTCTTGACTATTTTTTCTTGACTGTTTTTTCTTAAGGAAGAAACATATTTCTTAATCAGTTATTCCAGTTGATAACCCATGAAACGCTGCAGTAATCAAATGGGAGCAGGTGGGATTCCTTCCCCTGTTCTGAAGAAATCTTGCATGAAAGGATTTAGTCAGGGGCTGTGAAATCTCTCTGTAGGTTGTTTATCCTGCACATGAGACACGTACTGCAGGGAAGCCTCCGCTTCCTCCACAGTTTAAGGCTGCCCAAGCAATTGTTCAGCAATCATTACTGAAGTATTAGCAGGGGCATATTATACATACATGCAAGTTCAGTGACAAATAGTACTGCCAAGACTTTCTCACTGTCGGAAATTCTGCATCATGAGAGGCACTTTCTCCTTCAGGTGTCAAGAGGCATTACTACAGCCCTTGACTCAGGCATTTGATTTGGCCACAACACATGGGTCACACACAGAGAGAGCGTTTCTACTACAGTCCTTTTAATAAATACTAGCTACAAGGGCTGAAACAAGTCTCAGATCATATCTTTCTTCCTTTCAATTTAAACAGGGATTTAAACCCACAAATCTATATTGCTCTCACAATGGCCCCTGTGCTGTGATCTGTCTTTTCACTCTTTCCATTTGAAGGCTAAATAACATCAAAGGATTTGCTCTGCTGCAGCAAGACAAATAAGAAGTGAGAATTGCCTGCTGTAGTCCAGTAGTCTAGGCACTTAGATTATGGGAAAAAAACAGCTTAAAATGCCTTTACTCAAGGCATTTTTCTTTTTTACACAATACTAAATGAGTTTAGCGAGACACTGGTTCACAAATAGCATCCGCGTTTAGATTATTCATTTTGGAGACAGAAAATCTGCAGGTCTATCTCTGATTCAAATCCAGGACACTGTTTGTCTCTCATGCCACTACTAGTCTAACACTAGGCAAGAGGTAGGAGGAAGAGGCACAGGTACCACTTCTCTTTTGTGTTTAGTATGTTTTAAGTACACTACTAACCTGCTAGATCCCAAAAGGGGGATTGAGAAGAAATAACTAGTCTGGATCTTGATGGTTCAGAGACAGTACAGTAGTAGTTGGTCTTTTGTGATTGTTCACATTGTACGTAGGAGTGGAATTTCTCTGCTTTGGAATTGCAGATATACAGCTGGGATGTGAACAGGGTTTCCATACACTTGAGCTTCCTGTGTCTATAAACACACGGTTACAAGTTTGGGATCAGCTACTTTATAAACTGACCACACATGTATCTAAAATATGAAAGCAGGGGTTTATTGGGTAAATTAAATAACAGTATCAAGAACTAATAGACACTACTGCGTCCAGCTCTGGGCTCCTCAGTTCAAGAAGGACACAGAACTGCTGGAGAGAGTCCAGTGCAGAGCCACGAAGATGATAGAGTAGAACACCTCCCTGGAGGAAATGCTGAGAGAGCTGGGTCTCTTGAGCTTGGAGAAGATGAGACTGAGGGGTGACCTCATTAACATTTATAAATATGTGAAGGGTGGTTATCAGGAGGATGTAGCCAGGCTCTTCTCAGTGTCATCTGGTGATAGGGCAAGGGGCAATGGGTGTAAACTGGAACATAGGAGGTTCCACATAGATATGAGAAGGAACTTCCTCACAGTGAGGGTGAGAGAGCACTGGAATGCACTGCCCAGGAGGATTGTGGAGTTGTCTTCTCTGGAGATTGTTAAAACCTGCCTGGATACGTTCCTGTGCGACTTGGTCTAAGTGCTCCTGCTGTGGCAGGGGGATTGGACTAGCTGATCTTTTGAGGTTCCTTCCAATCCCTAATGATTCTATGATTCTGTGATAATAAACCACTGCACTGGTAGAACAAATAGCTGCACAGGGCAATTACTCACACAAAGGAAAATACAGGGTTTTCTCGTTCCTGGGTTTTTTTTGAGGCAGAGGATTGAAGACCATCAAACTGACCCTCAGGAAGATGACCCAAGAATATTTACCATGAGCAGCAGGGAGACCCTTTTTGGCATTACAGACTGTAAATTGTGGTCATTCCTAGGAAACAACAAAAGAGATTCTGTCAGTTGTACAATTACTTTTTATTGGCAGTGCTCATTCAACTCAAGAAAACATTGGCTGGGGCTCAAGACCAAAACTTGGTTCAGATGCCACCATAATTTTTCAGTGATGTTATGAATGTTCCTCAAGAAATAGTTTCCTAAGAAAGCCACAAATATGTGTCCAGCTAGGTTACAGGATATCTAGAATGATATCCAAAAGTTGTTACTACCGAAGACCACTTGCAATAAGTCATTACTACAAATGAAATTTTGGCCTGTCAGACAGGTTTGTGCTCTCTGACAAAAAACCACACCAACACAGTTGGATTAACAGCTTCGTAAATATTGATCTACGTAGACATGTCTACAACTCATCACACGCATTTCATGCATTCATTTTATAGTATAAACTAATAAAGTGATATCGTGACTGGAAGAAAGTCCTGCCATGGTGAAGGTGCTATTCTCAATACTCCTTATACCATGATCCCAAACCTGAATGAAAATTTATGTTATTGAAGCTGATGAGGCTTTTTCCACTGCTGTCAATTGAAGGCAAGGTGTCCAAAGTTTCTCCGATTGTCTTCCTTGACAGTGTATCCCTACAGTACCGCACCAGAAAGGCATGCATCATGACTGATCTCAGCTAGCCAACCTAGAACGTCAGTAAACATTAGAAAACTAACCTTCAGGTTATCCTGACCAGAATTTTTTATTACTAGAGCAGACTGTGTGTGAGTCATGTCAAGTATGCAGTTATGAAGACATTAATGAATCCTGTTGTTATCAGGAACACAAAACAGTGCCTGTATTTTCTGTATTATTTTATACACGAATACTGGAAAATCATGATGCACTTCCAATTATCCTGTTTGAAATGGGATGAAGACATCAGAGCATAACCATAAAGCAAAAGCAGGAAGAACAGTAATTTATACAATTACAGCATTCATAAAGTTAAAGAGTATCTTTGAGAAGCAAAATTAATGTAATTCAAAATGTATTGGGAATATCTTCTACAGCTGCAGGAAGTAAATCTCTTTGTACAATCAGATGTACAAACCAGTAATATTAATTTCCTTGTTGGCTGCAGTGAGTCAGTTAAATTTAGTGACATATTTAGAGATTTACCAGTGAAAGGCATTGCAGCTAGGAAAACAGCTCAACACTCCCGTAAGTGAATGGGAGTGCTCTCCAAGCACGTATTTTTGCACTGTTTTTTTTCTTTCTTGGACTGCAGAAAGATTCTAGCCACATAGTTAACCCAGTGGATGTTTCCATCTCTCTATCAACTCTCCAGTGAATTCTTGGTACTTGTAGTTTGGATACAAGTGTGATCAGATACTTCTTCCTCACACTCAAGTCCAAGTTATTTCAGATTATGAAGGCCTGGCATAGTCTCAAGCCCAAATCTTTGGCAACGTTGCTACAACAGACACATGTACACAGAAAGCAGAAGTCTAGACAAAACAGGATAATTTGAAGACTGTATTTAATTGCACAGGAAAGAAATGGAATTAAATTCCCCCAATTTGATAAGATTGCTGCAAAGAAATGAACTTGTACCTTAGTAAAACGTGTAAGTTTTTCCTCTCTGCAGGGCACGAAACTTAATGTTTCCCAGTTAAGGTTACAATGTATTTAAATAATTTGATTCCTATTTAATTGCAGTAGTCAGAGGACTGAGAATAAATTAAAAAATACACAGTTTGCTTGTATTGATTAAAATCTTGCCAAGACCTTAACTTATCAGGGAGAATTTTCTTCCCAAAATGTTCTGGGTTCAGCTGGGCTGAGTTAATTTTAACAAGAAAACTGACCCAAACTTCTCAAATAAGGAACGCTGTGACCAGGAATAAAGGAGTCCTGCCTCCAGCCAGGTAGATGAAGGACACCTGAGTTCATTGGGCTGTGTGAATTCCATGGCCTGGCATGTCAGACCCACAGGAATGTAAGGGTCTACTGGACACCAGGGCACCTTGCACTTTAGTCATAAAGGGGGAGAACCTATCTGTATCTCTGAGGTGACCGGGGAATTGCAGCATCTCACTATATTGAAAGTTGAAGTGAGTCTAACCAAAAAGAAGTTGCCTTGGAAGATGTTAGCACAGAAACACAGGTCCTCTCAGCACCCTGGCTGCTGGTGCAGGGCTGGATGTTCAAAGGGAGGGTCTCCTCATCATGCAACTGATGCCACATGGAGTAAGTAGGTTACTATGATCACACAAAGAGAGCTCAAGTAGAAAATCCCAGTTGCCCAGGAATTCTGGAACTGACCGTGGACTCTATAAGGCAGAGATTTCAGAGTATCTCCAGAGGAGGAGGTGACGGCACTGAAGAGGACATACCATGTAACAATATGCCTGAAAATGAGAAGCAAAATGCCCTGTTCACAGACAGGTTGTGCCACGTTGTGGGGAAGCACCAAAAATGGAAGGCTACTGCATGGAGTTTGATATGGCAAGTCACATAAAATGCTGAAGAAGGTAAATTCAGACAGTTTGCAGGGTTAGAAACCATCCAGCTGTTTTTTAACACTGGTGAATGAGCAAAGTGGCCAGTTCGCAATCTCAATAGGTGGATGCAGTGTGGGGGTGGTTACAGCAATGAAAGCAGAGCGACTGACAGCACAGAGGCAAACACGTGTAGTCTGCCTGATAATTTCAGCGACTTCTGTTCAATGTCTCTTTAACATTTATTGCTGATTTGGATGAGAGAATCCAGTGCACGGTTACTAAGCTTGCAGAGGACATAAAGTTGGGTGGACATGTTTAAAGGTCATCCAGATGTGGACACGGTTCAGCAGTGGGATTGGTACAGTTAAGTTAATGGCTGGATTCAATGATCTTGCACGTCTTTTCCAACATTAATGATTCTGTCATTCAGTCAAAAATTAAATGAAGACAGGTTGTTTTCCCAGCAAACATCAAATTAAAAACCCCTAAGTGTTTCAGGTTATCTGAACTCTAGTGCTTAAAATGTTTAATTCTGTAATTATTTTGGTCAGTTTTGTTTGCTCTTTCCCGCTGGAAGAACTTTGTCCAGCTGCGCAGCTGATAAAGGCGTTTGACCTAGAGGGCAGGCAGCACCTTTAGAGAGAAATCCAAGTTAAAAAACAGGAACAAATGCTGAAATATTATCTCTTCTGTCTATTTTTCTGCTGCTCGAATAATAAACCCAAAACTTCACAAATTCACCTTGAAATACAGAGAGCAAGATTTCTGGTCCAGGGAGATAACTTGGTACATTTTCTGAAGGCTTCAAATCACTGCTGCTGCAAGAGTGACAAAGGAAACCGATGATTTGAACATGCCTTTAAAAATCTTTCAATGAGACTGTTCTCACAAGTGAATACACTAGGGTATAAAACCAGCCTTATGGATTTACACATTGCTGCAAGTCTCTGGGGATTTAGAGCTACAAACCCCCCAAAGCACAGATTGACACTATCCTGAGCCTTGAAAAGTAGATCTTGTGGTGACATTGGACCCCAGAGAAAATTAAGTCAGACAACAGGACCCATTTCCAAATTGTAGGCATCAGGGCCTGTGAGCAGGTCTGTCAGCATCCTTCAGAAAAGTTGAACACTGAGTGGGAGATGCAGGAGAATGGGGAAGTTCAATGTGTACCTAAAGAAGAGCTAGTGAATAAAATTGTGTGATGTCCATTGTGTTTCATCATTACTACAAGTGCTAATAGCCATACAGGTGGTATTAATACAAGAATTGCCAGATCACTGAAGTGTGGACTTTGATGAAACCAAGCAAAGTGCAGCAGTGATGGAACTTGAACTGCATTCCTGCATTCAGCAGCTGGGAACTAACAGCTTCCTCAAGAAGGTGGTCTTCAACCTGCAGACTATGAATGCGGGGCACATCAAATACACCATCTGTCATTCGTGGATACAACGAGCAACAATGCCACACCACATACCATCTGTCCTGCATTAAAAGACTGTTACAGCAGATGGAGCTCCAAAGTGGTTTGGGTACAATCAACTTGGCTTCACCAAGGGCAAGTCCTGCCTGATCAACCTGGTGGCATTCTATGAACATTAATGGATGAGGGGCGAGCAACTGATGTTGTTTACTTGGACTTGAGCAAAGCCTTTGACACTGTCCCACACCACATGTTGGTCTCCAAACTGGTGAAACATGGGTTTGATGGATGGACCACTAGATGGGTAAGGAACTGGCTTGATGGCCGCACCCAGAGAGTGGCTGTCGATGGATCCATGTCCAAGTGGAGGCCAGTCACAAGTGGTGTCCCTCAGGGATGGGACCAGTCTTGTTCAACATCTTTGTCGGTGACATGGACAGAGGCATTGAGTGCACCCTCAGCAAGTTTGCTGAC
>JAOXOE010032775.1:0-10730 GCA_028565055.1 Phoeniculus purpureus
TCTAGCTGTCCTCCCTTCCACTCCTTGTGGAGTTTCTTTTTGTGGGACAGCGTGTCCAGGAGCACCTTGCTCAGCCACTCAGGCCTCCTATCATCCTTCCGGCTTTCCTCTTTGTTGCTATACATTGCTCCTGGACACAGAGGAGGTGATCCTTGAATGCTAACCAGCTGTCCTGGGACCTTCTTCCCTCTAGAGCTTCATTAAATTGGTTCATGTAGTTATCTGAGCTCCCAGAGCAAACTCCATCCCTCAAAAGCTGCTGGAGTACACAGACTCTATAAAGTGGGTGTAATGAGAGAGGCAGGCAGGCGAGAAGATGAGGGAGCTTTCATTGCTGGAACATTTTGAATTTGCCAATTGATCCGTAAAATCTTTGTAAGGAGAAGGCAGACTGAGGAGTCAAACCAACTGCTTAGGAAAGTTTTGAATATTTTGCAAAACATTTATGAGCTTCAGTTTGCGAGTGTTGGGATAGGTAACAATGGACCAGCTTGTCATTGATTGCGGAGCAGTGGTGTTATAAAGTCTGGAGATGTTAAGTCAACAGGAGCGATGTGGATGTTGCTCCTGCCAGAGCTGTTTTACTATCGTGCTCTGAGCAGAAAACAGATCGTTTCACAACTCACAAGCTTTCTGTATCTACAATTAAGCAGTAGAACCAGAGATCAGTGAAAGGAATGAGGGACTCATATTATGGAACAGAGGAGGTTCCACATAAATGTGAGAAGGAACTTCTTCACAGTGAAGGTGACAGAGCTCTGGAAGGGGCTGCCCAGGGGGGTTGTGGAGTCTCCTTCTCTGGAAATCTTTAAAACCCACCTGGATATGTTCCTGTGCGACTTGATCTAGGGGATCCTGCTGTGGCAGGGGGATTGTACTGGATGATCTTTCAGGGACTCTTCCAATCCCTAATGTTCTGTGATTCTGTGAGTCCTAACTATCTCATGTCCTGTATCTCTGTTTCCAGAGATGTGAGGTGCCCTAGAAAATAGTTCTCTGTCCATCAGCTTTGTTAGTCTCAGTTACAGGCACCAAGAGAAGTCAAAGTGGCTCTCTTTTGGTCAGTGCTGCATAGCCCAACCAAACGCACAAGTGGATCAAAGGCCCCACCAGCAAACCCCTTAGTGGCATAAGGGGTGGAAGACAGGCACACAATGCAGGCAGCATCACACTGACTGAGGCCTGGGGTCACTGGGGGTGCTTGCAGAACAAGGCTAAAATCAGCACATCCCCTTCCCGCAACAGACAAGGTTTGCTTGCCAGGTATCTAAAACTTTGTAAAGACTTCAAGGAGTTTCATTCCAAAATACCTTTCAGATGTCTCAGAGCATGATTTTGCTAGAGCCCAGGTCACATGCAGGGCAACAGGAGGAGATGCAGGCAGCCACAGCCACGTGGCTCTGCCCACTCCTGAGTGGCCAGACAGCTGGGCTTCTCTATGCCTTCATCACCCCACACTCCCGTGGAAAAACAATTCCATGCAGATTTAAGAGGCACATGCATGTAATCAAAACCCAGCAGGCTGCCAGCGTGAGCAGCGCTGTGCTAGCACACACCGTGGCACTTCCTTCTCCTGACAGAGATATTAACAAGAAGGGGAAATGGGCCATTACACTGACAGCAGCTTTGACAGCGCAGGGGAAACAGCGCGTTAACTCATCATCAGACAGCATGAAGCTGCCTGGTTAGATCTCTGCTCCCCACTCTGTACAAGTCATGATGTTCGATACCTTCCTCGCTGTGGTGTGGGTTTGTCTGCTGTGGAGCAGGACGTGTGTTTCCATGCAGCAATACTCACCTGAGCACTCAGGCAGAGCAGCCAGAAGGCTCACTTACAGTACCACAAGCTATTAAAAGATCATCTTCAGCTTGGTTTGTTTCAGATCTCAGACACCCGCCCCAGTGACGAAAGTTACACTTCATCATAACAGGCAGTGGGGGGCCATGAGTTTAACAGGGAGGCAGCTGCACTGTAGTTATGGAACCACTGCTTGTATCACAAGCAGATGTCAGAGAATGTTTGACTTGGGAAAACCCATGAGAATTAGCTGCATTAATAGACATCACTGGGAAAACTGTGTATTTTAGCTATTTCAAGCTCCAATTCCAAGTGCAACAAATAAGGACCAGTATTCCCAGGGGCTCTGGAACCAGTACTCTCAGAGGAAGCTCTGGAAGAACGGCCATTCGTCTGTTCGTTTGAGCCCCACTGATCATCAGTTGTTGGGAGGTGACTGCTTGCTGTCTGCCGTTTCCATGCTGTGGGGCGTGTGCTGTTGCAGTAGTGTTGAGGGTAGCCTTGGCACAGTGTGTTTAGCTGAAGGTGCTCTGGGCAGTAGCTCTCTGTCATTAAATGAGCCATTACAGCTTGGTTTGGTGCTCTCACCATTTTCCATTTATGTCTTTAATTCTCTTCCAAGCCCTAATGATTCTATGATCCTATGGAGTCAGACATCCAAAACAATTTTCCTGACCTCTATCTCCCAGTCAATTTAGATTCTGAATCTCTTAAGTCAGGAACTGCCTCAGCCTACACCCTCACTGTGTTCTTTACCAGTGTGAACATTGACACAGAGACCACCTTTGTGTGAAGGTCTAACATCTTCTGTTACATCAGGTGATGTCAGTGGAAAAGACAGAAGCCTTGGGATGTTTATCAGGTCTGACAAAGAAACAGGAAAAAACAACTACCAAAAGGATGGGAGGTTGGGGTTCACTTGAGGGGGTCCAGCTGACCAATCTTTATAGTGATTTTTCTGGAAAATAAAATAAATGGAAGTGACCATTTTTATTCTTTTCTCTTAGTAATTGAAGTCAGTTTGATTAAGTCAATCTAAGTCCAGGCTGCTGGCCAAGTCCTTTTCCTCCCATCTTGTATTCCTGTGTCTCCACTGTGTAGGCACTGCTTTAGAGATGGGTACCATGAGACCTGGCTAATGGAGCTGATCTGTCTTGAAACAAATCACTGGCTCCCAGCTGCTTATTCCTCACCCCAGAGAGCTGCACACTAATGCAGTCAGCAGTGTTGCTGTGGCCATCCAGTGGGCCACATTGGGAAACCGATCCAGCTGAAAAATAACCTGGAAAAAGGATTTTCTGCATTTTTCTTGCCAGCTGAGCCAGGCTCCTGATGCAATGTGCTGAGCTGCTTTGAAAACACAGCTACAGGCAGAGCACAGTTCAGGGGCCAGAACAAGATCATTAGACAAAAGGACAAAGTGAACTTGCTTGAGCTGTTTCCTTGGAGCTAGAAGCAAATCTAGGCTGGGGAAGAAAGTAGGGCATTGCAACAGCTCTGGCTCATCCCAGGACAAGAAGGGACTCTCCTCTGGCAGCTCTGTGAGCAGACACAAACCTAATGGGGAGACCCAATTAATAGCACTCAGCCACAAGGTCTTCATAGCAGCAGTGGGTACAAACAGAGAGGTGGTGATCTCAGTTAGGATCTCTGAGAAACACTGCCTTGTCTTCAAGTCATTGCCTGGCACTTACAGCTGTGGGCTTGTGACATCAGATATATTAGGAGTCCTGTGAGGGAGGTGGATGGGCTGTGGCTGTCCAGCCAGTGGATTTTCTGTTGTCCCCAGGCTGTGATGGTGAGCTGCTGCTGCTACTTGCTAGGGCAGCCAGCTGTTGGTTTCAGTGGATTTTCTTAGGCTGCAATCAGACAGGACAGAGGGAACACGATCATAGAAAGCTTTGAAAACAAGGAAGGAATAGGAATAGGCTCTGCTACAGATGGGAACAATTGCTTCAATCTAGGGAGCGCTATTAAGATCTGATGTGGTGCCACCACCTTCACTCTGTCTGCAGTGCTTGGTGGGATATCATGGGGCTCCTTACACCCTCAGTGCCCCAAGGACCTCAACCCTTCCAAGGAGCTTGGGCTTGCAGCAGTTTTGAAAGAGAAACTGAATGGCTGAAAATCAGGTCTCATCTTCTTTTGACAGCTGTGCTGGCTGCTAGGTCTGGCCTCTGAAGAATCACCCTACTCAGCCCCAGTACACCATCCTCACCAGAAATCAGGCAGCTCCAGCTCTATGTTGCGTGAAAAAACCCCACCCAAAATCAACAGAAAAGATAGAGCTAAGGTTGACTTCTGAAGTGTTTTTAATGTCACTCTCAAGAAGAAGAGGATTAACTCAGAGAGAGGTAGATAATGTTAATTATTGTGCAATTACAAAAATAAGGAAATAGGAGCCCGTAAAATATGTTAAGCCATGAATGTTTATCTGGAAAGGATGTCAGGATCCTACAGGAAATCTGTGACAGAGGCTTTCACAGACTGGTAAGTGTAAGAGATAACTAACAGTGTTTTCTTTTTATCCAGTGTTTGCTTACACCTCAAAAATCAAACATAGCACAGACAATACTGACTGCTCAGAAATATATCTGCAGCCATCAACATAGGAAGAAGGATCTGTAGGATCTGTAGGAAACTTCTGTCTCGAATATGAGTTGGAGTGGTTGCAAAATATGTAATGATCTTGACCCTGACAGAGAAGCTCCGGTGTGAGTGTCTTCTGGCAACAAATGGAGCTGCTTAGGATTCACAAATATGATTTCAGCATAGGGTAGATGCTATGTTCAGACAACACATCAATTACTCTTGTTCTCAGAATATATTTTCCTCAATAGCAAAGGCATAAAGGCTGCACAAACCATCAAACCCTTCCCCCACCCCCAAAAAAAAAATATTCTGAAAAAGAAAGAGTGTCAAAAGGGGGGGAAAGAAAATCAGGTTTGCTGGTGAGTTTTGGTTTACTCTATGGTTATCTATAGTAAGGACTCAACCTCCTCCCTGGGCAGACTTGTTCCAATGTCTGACTGCTCTTTCTGTGAAAAAACTTTTCCTAATGTCCAGCCTCACCCTCCTGTGGTGCAGTTTGAGGCCCTTCCCTCTTGTTCTATCACTGATGGCCTGTGAGAAGACACTGCAACCCACCTCTCTGCGACATCCTTTCAAGTAGTTATAGGGAGCAATGAGCTCTCCCCTCAGCCTCCTCTTCTTCAAGCTAACCAGCCCAGCTCTTTCAGTTTCTCTTTGTAAGATTTATTCTCCAGGCCTTAAGTTTGCCAGGGAGGACAGATGGGTATGGAATCCTGAGATCTGGCATCTTGAGGAGATGGTGCTGAGGTGTTCCATGGAAACCTGAGGGGAGCAGCACACCTGAGTGTGTCAGACAAGAAGCAGTTAAGATGCATTTTGGTTTGATTCCTTTTTCTGGTTGTTCTATTTGGGTTTCCTTCTGTTTTTCAGACAACTGGTGCCTCTTCATTGGATTGTGTCTCTGGTGAAGCCCTGTGTGCATGATTCCTGACATTACTGATTCCACAGAAAGGTGACCCAGCCAGTGCATCATTGCTCAAACGTTAATTCAGGGAAAAAGGAACCTCTGGAAAATGCTTTGTGCATCTAAAATTAATGGAGTTTGTGTGCCAGAGCTTACAATTGCATATAGTTCCCTCAAACTCTGTGGAGCAGCATTTTGCACAATCTCTTTCTGAATTCACCAGGCTGGGTTTGTATGAGTAGGTTTGTCTGCAGGGAGATACAGCTCCTGTTTGCTGGTTGCTGTCTAACACAATTTAGGCAGAGCCTCACTGCACTGCTTTTGTCTCCTGACAGTGATTCTCCCTCCAAAATGAGGTTCTGGCAGTCTGCTTTCGTACAAAGTAGACTCCAATGTAATTATACTGCTATGACAACTTAGTCCTTAGAGCGCTCACAGTCCTTTCTCTTCTCATCTTCGTGGTGCTGCTATGGGAAGAAACTGATGCTAGTATGACTCCATCCAGTATAAATAGAAATGCCTGTCAGTGAAGTCTAAGTTGTACTGGAGTAAGGCCAGAGCCAACACTGGGTAAGTTAAGGGTAAGCTAAACACTTCTCTCTTAAAAAAGTGGGAGCAAAATGAAAGGACAATGTAAAGCTGCTCCTATTTGATGCAGGACATATCGACCACCTCTATCCACACATAAATACAGGGAATGAAACTTTCTCTGTTAGAATGTCCATGCCATGTGGGAAGGGAACAGCCACATTTCTCCCATCCTTGATTTCCCTCAGGAAAAATCTACGTCATTTCTTCAGAGCCCCTCCACACAGCACTCAGCCCTGGCAGAGGGGCCCTGATGTTCTCACTCAGGCTGCTCCTTGGAGTTACGGTGGCTCACCACACAGGAGCAGACTCCTGCTGTGATGGAAGACCTGTGCTGGAAAACCACAAACCCTAACTAACTGCTCTGGCTGCTCCCATTGCCTCTGAAGGAAGCAGAAGAAGGGGCTGAGCTACCCATGGGAAGAGCCAATGAGGGGAAGCTGGTTGGAAGGACCTTGCTGTTCACACTGGTTCCTGGAGGAGCTGTCTGCTTACAAGAGAACATTTTGGGAAATGTTCAGTGACTGTGGAGTGTTTTAGAGAGAATGGGCACTTGTTGCCTGTTCCCTTCTGTTGTGCCTAGTCCTTGTGTGGGGTCTGAGCCTACTGTCTCCTGTCATGAAAGTAGAACCTCTGTTGCAACAGGTTTTAGATTCCTCACAGGTCTTTTACTCCAGTCTTTGAGGCAGGAAGCAGAAGATGTCTTCTGAGGGTCACTTCAAAACCATAGAATCCTAGAATGGCCCAGCATGGAAGGGGATGCCAAAGTGCATCTATTCCAACCTCCCTGCAGTAAGCAGGGACACCCTCAGCTAGATCAGGTTGCCCAGAACCTTGTCCAGCCTCGCCTTGAAGATCTCCAGAGACGGGGCCTCAACTCCCCCCCTGGGCAACCTGTTCCAGTGCTCAGTTCCCCTCCTGCTCAAGAGCTTCTTGCTAACAGCCCATTTCAATCTGCCCTTCTCTCACGTGAAACCATTGTCCCTTGTCCTATCACTCCAGGCCTTCGTAAACAGTTTGTCTGCAGCCTTCTTGGAGCCTGGTGCAGGCAGGCTAATGCCGGTTGTCCAGGGCCAGTCCTGAGGGAACGTGTGGTTCCATCATCAAGACATCTCCATTAATTGCTACTAAAGCCAGAGGTTTTCCATGTTTTTACCTTCCCTGAGTTATGTTCAGCAAAATAATCTAAGTGTGGCCAATACAACTTAATTCATGGTGACACCCAGGGAGCTGTGGGGAAGTGCCAGAGCTATGATAGAGAGCATTTCAGCTTTGTGTGGCTTCCTGAAGCTCCCCAGAGCACTGAAAAGAGTCCAGCCAGCTTTTTTCCTTTTATTTAAGGCAAGAAAATATTCCCTTTCCAGCTGTGAAAGCACCGGCACCAGCCAGAACAGAAGGTGTTTGTGGTAAAAAGACACACAGGCTTCGCCAGACCAGTTTGATCTCTTTTAGTCCTTAAATTCTGCAGGAAGGAAAGGAGCCAACATCAGATGTCAGGAGAGAGACCCAGGGCTTCTACTTAATTTCTTCCATCTGACCCTGGGAGAAATAGGGACTTCTGTTGCCTGATGTCCTCTCAGTGTCACTTGGCATGAGATCTGAGGTCGGGAAAAGGCTGTCCCTGGTCGGTGAGCATGAGCCAGTTGCCAGAGCCATCAAGGGGCAGGACAGAGGTTGTGGGTCACTGCTTCTAAAACAGCCTCTTGTCTAGAAGCGATGACCCACATCTCACCTGCTCCAGAGCCCCTGGTACCCCTGTGTGCTCCCTCCTCACCACCAAGCAATGGGGACATCATCCTCTGGCTCTTCCTTCCCTGATGCACCCACCCAGCAGCTGCTGTTCTCAGAGCTGGGAGTAAGCAGGGTGAACACACAGGGAAGGTCTTACCGAGCTGGAGGAAGCCACCTGGGTTGCTGCAGTGCAGACTTACAAGCAAGCTAAGGGAACAGAGTGTTCATGGTGAAAAAATAATGGTCCCATGTAAACTGCATGTGTTGCCACCTTGCCTGTGTGAGGTTGTTGCTAGGTTTAACCTTCCAAAGCTCTGGAGCTAGAAGTGGGACCTAATTCCCCAGACAAGAGAACTGTGACAGCCACAGTATGTCTGATGTTCTTCTGACATGCTCTCCCCACCAAGTCCTTCGTTCTGAATGATTCTGCGTGCTGCAGCACCTGCCTCCTTCCCTCACTTCACCCTCCAGCAAGGTCTCTCAGCATGGGCATCACCTACATCCTGGAGCCCTGTGTGTCACGTAACAGCAGACACAGAGGAGCTGCTTTTGAAATGGCATCTGGCAACCCTTTCCCTTCCCCTGTGCCCCTGCCTCAGAAACGTGGAGCAGACAGCACTGCAGGTGTGTTACGATGCCCTTCAGACCCCTCTGAAGCAGCAGCCTCAGAGAGGTGTCTTCTGTGAAGAGAGACCTCCTTTTCCGCTCGCTTCTGGACACTTCCATGATTGAACTGCAAAGGTTCTGGCCTCTGTTTTAATCAAGTAGCACAGATTTCCTGTGCAGGCTGGTCGCCTTATTGCTCACTAAACCACAGGACACATTTCTTGTCTGAAATAGAGACCTCAACCCAGTGCTGGCTTCACAAACACTGTTTCCACCTCAAGCCCTGAGTTTTCTTGTGCACTTTCTGGCCAGCAGTGATCCTGTTCTGCTAAGTACCTTCTGGCCAAGACCTCACATTTCCTTTGGTGACTGACTCCGTCGCTCTCTTGCTAGCCAGACTTCTTGTGTCTTGCAGACTAAGAGTTTGTCTGAGAAAGTCAAGGCAGATCCTTGACAAAGTAGTATTGGTTGTGGGCCTTGTCTGTAGCTGAGTGAGATCAGTCTGGAGAAGAAACCTTGTGTGTTTCCACTGACCTACTGGTAAGGTCAGATGGTTGCCAGCCACAGCTTTCCTGCCGTAGAGGTTTCTGGAGAACACTTCCTGAGGGGAAGTCTCAGTGCATCTCCATATGCAGGGCAGCTCTTCTCTGGGCAGAGTGTTCACCATCTAATTCGATATAATTCAATCCAACCCTTACACCTCCCTAATCCCAAAAGATGTGATGCTGAACATCAGCCTGCTTCGTGTTTCATCTAACTTGTCCTCAGCTCCGAGGTATTGCTATGTACTAGGTCTTCCAGCTCAGGAACACAACTCTGTGTGCACTTCCGCTTTCAGCAGCAGGTCACTGCTGTAGTGCAGCTGCTGGTGCTCCTGTACATCAGTCTTGGCCATGGGTAGATGTATGAGGGTGATTAAACACTGCAACAGGCTGCCCAGGGAGGGAGTTGGGGCCCCATCCCTGGAGATCTTCAAGGAGAGGCTGGACAAGGCTCTGGGTGACCTAATCTAGCTAAGGATGTCCCTGTTCACTGCAGGGAGGTTGGACTATGTGATCTAAGGAGGTCCCTTCCAACCCAGCCCATTCTAGGATTCTATGATTCTATGGGCTGCTTCAGCCTTATCACCTGCATAGCTCCTTCCTCAGAAATAAAACCCCTTCTCCTGTGCCGGTCTGAGATGAGGACACCAGAGCACATTCATTACTAGCAGTAAGCCACATTCACAACACCGAGCAGGTGCAGGAAAGCTTTATGTTCTCACAGCCTTGGTTCTGCCCCAGTGAAATGTCTTGTACCCTGCAGAAGTACAAAGCAATGCCCAGTGTTGTCTCTTCTATTTATGTTGTGAAGACGTTAGCGACCGTGGGACCACAATAAAGTGGTTCTTTCCTGAGAAGATGCAACCATTTTGCTCTGAGAGGCAAGTCCTAGCAGACAGGACACACATGCTTCTTCTTTCTTGTGTCTGTTTCTCATTGCCTCTTTCCTGCTTCCTTACATAAGCAAAGCTAAGAGCCTTTCATACCAAGTGTTGGTGGCAAGACAATAATTCCTTGTTTTGAGGGGTTTGTAACAGAAGACATGGGGATCACCCTCTTCTTCTCTGTAGTTCACATCACAGTCTCTCAAGCAGTGGTGCCTTTCTCCCAGGTGGTGTGGATACTCAGTCTTATCAACAGCCATTTGCAATCAATCAATTAAACATTGAGTGATTCAGCCTCATAAAAAGAGCCTGGAACTCACTGGGATTCTTGTTCAGTTGCCTTGGTTGGCTTAATACAATCGTTGGACAAACAATATTTGCTGGTTCTGATTCCATATTAGGTTCTATGGCTCTGTACTTTTCAGCTACCATAATAGCAGTGATGGGACCCGTATAAATACCTGATGGATGATACAAGTATTGCTGCTGAGCCCTTCAGGGTGTGTTCCATGAGAAAAGACACTTCATCTAAGGAATAAGGGATTGTTAATTTTTACTACACAGCACATGCAATGCCGGAATTTATCTGTGTGTTGTTCAGGATGGGGACTGATCTGCTGCTAAAGATGGAGGGGGGGTTGAAGTCCATGAAATACCAGTTCCCAGCCTTCCTGCCTCAGGTTTCCTGTTTGCTCTGTGTGAGTGCTGGTGACACTGGGGGAAAGTGCAGTCAATTATCCAGTATACAGATGAAGTACACTGGTGGAACCAGATTCATGTGTGTCCTTCAACATGTTTGGGATTTCCCCAGGTCAATGAACGACAGTTGTCCATGCACATGGACACCACTGACAACTCTCCCTACTCGCTGTGTTCACTAGTGAGCGGGAGAGCTGCCCAGGGCGATGGGTTCTATTGCAACTCTTCAGGCTGTCTCGAAACAGTGGTTAATAAAACACTGCTGTGTGGGTGTCTGAAGCTGTCCCCAACAAAACAACCTGTATGAATCACAGAATCACAGAACATTAGGGATCAGAAGGGACCTTGAAAGATCATCTAGTCCAATCCCCCTGCCACAGCAGGAT
>JAOXOE010032776.1:0-10729 GCA_028565055.1 Phoeniculus purpureus
GAGGAGTGAGATGGGGAGAGGAGGGGAGAGGAGGAGTGAGATGGGGAGAGGAGGAGCGAGAAGGGGAGAGAAGGAGAGAGGAAGGAAGAGAAGGGGTGAGAAGGAGAGAGGAAGGGAGAGGAGGAGTGAGAAGGGCAGAGGAGGAGTGAGAAGGGGAGAGCAGGGCTTGGCTTCTCCTGCAGCCAGGGCCGGTGCCCTGGGAGCAGCCGGGCTCCACAGAGGGCAGCAGCCAGCAGCTGGTCCCGGGAGCACCCAGGGTCCTCACGCTGCTCCCCGCTGGCAGCCGGGGAGGGCCACTGGCTTCTGCGGGGCCAGGGTCCCGGCCGGAGCCGTCCCGAGGCACCCGGAAGCCCAGCCCTGCGTGCGGGCAGGGGAAGAGGCAGTGGAGCTGCAGGACTCACCAGCACCTGGAGGCGCGGGCAGTGGATGGAGAGCTGGATCAAGGTGCTGTCGGTGATCTGCAGGGGAGCAGAGAGCCCTTGGGGGGCAGCGCTCCACAGGAGGAGACTCCACAGCCCCCCGGGCAGCCCCTGCCCCCCAGGTGCCCGGAGGCGGCGGCTCCTACCTGGACGCACTCCTCGAGGTCCATCTTCTCCAGCTCGTGGCAGTTCTAGGAGCAAAGAGCCAACACGGGGTGGGGGGGGTCAGAGAGAGGAAACAGGGGGCAGGACCCCCTCACACCCAGGGGGGTTTCTCTGCCCCCCGTGGAACAGCAGCGCTGGAGGGACTCTGGGGGCTGCTCCCAGGGCAGCAGCAGGAGGAGGAGGAGGAGGAGGAGCAGCCCCCACTCACCCTGGCCAGAGTGGTGAAGCCCACGTCGGTCAGCTGGGAGCATCTGGCCACCTCCAGGATCCTGCCCAGAGAGAAGGGAGGGGTCAGCGCTGGCAGCCAGGGCCAGGGACTGGCCGGGACACACAGGGACCAGTGACTATCAGCCACTGTCGGCGACTAGCGATAACCGTGACTGTGCATCAGCCACTATCAGGAGTTCTGCTAATTATTGACAACTGCTTGGCAGTGAGCGGTAGTCATCGATAACTACGGGCAAGTATTCGACAATAATGATTAATAATGAGTTATGATAATTATCTATAACTGCTATTGATTATAATGAGCAGCAATTATTTTTGATAACGATGGTCAATTATTTATGGCAATGATTAATATTTATAAGGATTCATAATCACTTATTACACCGATAATTATTCAATAATCATTTGATAATGCTTAATAATGAGTTACGGCAATTATCTATAGCCATTATTAATTATAATGAGTTCTAATAATTGACAATTATTTCTGGCAATGATTGAAAATTAATTATACAGATTCGTAATTACTTATTACATTGATAATTATTCGATAATGATTTGATAATGATTAATAATGCTTATATGATCATTATATGATAATTATCTATAACTGCTATTAATGATAATGATCTCTAATGATCGACAATCATTTCTGATAACGATGGTCAATTATTTCTGGTAATGATTGGTATTTATAAGGATTCATAATTACTTATTACATTGATAATTATTCGATGATAATCTGATAATGATTAATAGTGATTACATGATCACTATATGATAATTATCTGTAACTGTTATTAATGATAATTATCTCCAATGATTGACAATCATTTCTGATAACGATGGTCAATTATTTCTGGTAATGATTATTACCAGAAATAATTAATGATTATAAGGATTCATAATTACATATTTGATAACAATTAATAACGAGTTACGGTTATTACCTACAATTAATTATCGATTATCAATCATAATGATTTCTAATAATGGGTAATTATTGATCTATTGATCCCTAATAGCTGATAATAGCTGTCCATCACTTGTCCGTGGCACTGACTGATAACTAGCTGCAAGGATTCCCAACCCCTCGTCACATGTGCAGCTGCTCGACAACCACTGGACAGCGATTAATGACGGGGCAGACAACTGTGTACCAGGGTTCACCATTAACTCATCACAACGCTGATAATTAGCGATTAATAGCGGCCGTGGCTAGCCACAAGGGCCACTTCTGGTGGCCGCAGGCTGACCTGAGGCGGGGGCAGTTCTGGCCCAGGGCGTTGAGGATGGCGTCGGTGATGTTGGAGCAGCCCGAGGCGCACAGCGACTGCAGCTTGTGGCAGCCTCTGCAGATGGTGATGAGACCGTCGTCTGTCACTTGCTACGGCGAGAAGAGCACAGGGACCACCGCCAGCTCAGCCTGGGCTACTGCTTCCCGGCTCCCGCCTCCCGCCAGAGCGACCGCCACAGGGGCTCTGCCCCCCGGGAAACGGCCCCGAGCCGGGCGAGGGGGCAACCAGCCTGGACGCGGTCTCCTGCCTCCGCCTCAAGCCCTTCCTGGGGTCACCCAGCACCAAACTGCAGGTTCTTCCCCAGACAGCCTTTTGGAAAGAGCCTGAGCCCAGCCTGGAGCTGCTGGGAGCCCGACCTGAGCCGCTGAAGCCGGGCTTGGAGCCCAGCTCGTGTTTAACCCCCTCCCTCGGCACCGCAGCTCCCCCAGTGCTCTGCTCTGGGCTGGCACCATCCTGCTCCGGTGCCTCCCCGAGGGGTTAGGACCAGCGGGGCTGTGCCAGGGAGAGGTGCAGGATTGGGGGGGCTGAAGGGACGAGAAGGCTGGGGGAGCAGCTTAAGGCTCCCCCTGTCCTTGGGTTCTGCATCCCTGGAGGCAGCTGGGCTCAGACCCCACAGACAAAACCCAACCCAGAGGCTGCTGCTGCTGCTGCTCTGAACGGGGAACAGCAAGGGTGGGGGCACCCAGGTGGATGGGCACCAGTCTCAAACTGGTCCAGCTCCTTCTTCAGAGCAGCACTGGGAAAGGCCAAGCCCTGCAGCCCCCCTAGACCTGACCCTGCTGCTGAGGAGGAGGAGGAGGAGACTGTCCAGACACCTGCTGTGTGAGAGGGGTGCAGGGAGCAGCGGGGTCTGCAGGGAGCAGGGGGTTCTGCAAGGAGAGATGGGGGCTGCAAGGAGAGATGGGGGCTGCAGGGAGCTGTGGGGCCACAGGCAGCTCCTTCCCACTGCTTTTCTGCCAGAAACCACTGGTTTGGGCGCTGCAGAGCAACTGGTTTTGAGCCCTTCTGGTTCAGCCCTGCGCCAGGAGCGGCAGGGGCAGCACCCAGCTCAACCCCCTGCAGCCCCAGGACAGGATTTCCCCAGCTCCTCCCGCAAAGGGGGTTCAGAAGCCCCACGGGCCGAGCAAAGACCCCTGGCACCTGTGCCACAGCGACCGCTGCGACGCTCTCGTGGGGCTGGAGAGCCCCTGAAAAGCTGCTTGTGACTGGTCATGGAGAGCCTGGGTGACCTCCGGGCGCCTGGCGGCACCGCTGCTGCTGCAGCGCCTTCTGCAGCCCTCTGCTCCGCGGGGCCTGGGGGCAGCGCAGAGAGAGGGGGAACCCCGCGGGCTGCACTCACCAAGCAGGTCTGGAGGTTGAGAGTCACCAGGTCGGGGCAGTGGGCGCCGATGTACTTGAGGGCTTCATCCTCCAGCTGTGGAAAAACGGGTGTTGATGGGTTACAGAGCTTCCCCCACCTGAAGAATTCAGTGGTTCTGTTTTATGATCCTCAGTCAGGGCAAGCTGGGCAACCTGGGCTGGTGGGAGATGGCCCAGCCCAGGGCAGAGGGCTGGGGGAGCTCTGAGCTCCCTCCCAACCCAACCCAGCTTGGGATTTTATGATGCTTGGACACAGGGGCTGGGTTCAGGCTCCCAGAGGGGAGGTAGAGATGAGACCTGAGGCAGAAACCCCTCGCTGGGAGGGAGCTGAGGCCCTGGAACAGGCTGCCCAGGGGGGTTGTGGCTGCTCCATCCCCCCTGGCAGTGCCCAAGGGCCGGCTGGATGGGGCTGGGGGCACCCTGAGCTGGGGAGAGGCAGCGGGATGGGGCTGGGGGTGCTCTGAGGTCCCTCACCCGTCCTACAGGTCCACGATGGTGTTGGAGCCCCTCTGCGCCGCCGTACCTGTGTGCAGCCCTTCAGGAACAGGGCCTTGAGTCCCCCGCAGCCTCTCACCAGCGCCTGGATGCCATCCTTGGTCACCTGGTCGCACCAGGAGATGTTGAGCTGCTCCAGCAGCGGGCAGCCCTCACTGACAGGAAAAAGCACGTGGAAACCTCATTCTGCTTTGGGAAGGAACTCTGCTTTCTAGGAGAAAGAGCAGCTTTCACCGTTGTCCTTCTCCTCCATCCCGGCCGAGACATCTCAACCCCAACCCCAGCTCCACCTCAGCCCGTGTGTGACCGGCGTGGGTCGAACCAGCTGGAATCAAGCGGCAGAAGTCCCCCTACCTCAGGGCTTTCAGAGACAGGTTGGTTATGGAAGTGCAGGAGGCCAAGTCGAGGTGCCGGAGTTTGGAGCAGAACTTGCTGAGGCTGGTGCAGGTGCTGGAAGAGAGGACATGGGGGGGTCACTAAGGGGATCCAGGGACCCCAGGTCACAGCGGTTCAGATCGCCCAGCTTCTGGTATAGAGGAGACCGGGATCACCACCCCAGGAACGAGCCTGGCCCTCCCTAAAATACAGGGATGGGGAACAGAACCGGGCCCACATGGAAAAGGGCACCTTGGTACAAGAACTGAGGGGCTGGAGTGGGTCCAGAGAAGGGCAACAGGGTTGGGGAAGGATCTGGAGAACCAACCTGAGGGAGCTGGGGCTGCTTCACCTGCAGAAAATGAGGGGAGACCCTAGTGCTGCCTGTAACTACCTGACAGGAGGCTGGAGAGAGGTGGGAGCTGGTGTCTTCTCCCAAGGAGCAAGGGACAGGACAGTCTCAAGCTGCTCCAGGGAACAGGGCTGAGGGATGGAAGCTGCCCAGGGGCCATCCCTGGCTGTGTTTTCCTGTGTGAGCTGGCCTAGGGGATCCTGCTGGGGCAGGGGGATTGGGCTGGATGATCTTCTGAGGTCCCTTCCCATCCCTAATGACTGGGTCTAGGGAATCCTGCTGGGGCAGGGGGATTGGGCTGGATGATCTCTCGAGGTCCCTTCCCATCCCTAATGATTCTGTGACTCCAGTCAGGGAGATGTGGAGCTCAGGGACAGGCTTTAGGGGTAGGATGGGACAGCTGGGTGGGACTCTAGGACCTCAGAGGTCTTCTCCAGCCCAAACAGTTGCAGGACAGGGCCAGCACAGAGCAGCACTCACGCGTCGGTGATCTTGGTGCAGCCGTTCAGGTTCAACACTTCGATGTTCCGGCAGTTCTGTGCAAAGGTCCTGCAGCAGTGGGAAAGGAAACCACAGCCTTGACTCAGCCCTGAGCCTCCCCGATGGTTCCACAGCAGTTCCTGCCCTCTAACCCCTGGATCCTGTTCTACAAACCAAATGAAGGACCCAAACCTCACTAATTCCTGTTGTCCTTCGTCTTGCTTTGGCATTTCGGTGCCAATTACTGCTCTGCCTGGGGTTGTCTGAATGGGAATCGAGTGAAGTTGATGAGTTCAAAGGGTTCTTGGGGGGTTAAGATGAGACAGACGGGCCAAGGACCTCGGTTCCAGCAGGGTCTTAGTGCTCCCAACCCTGTGGACTGCTCTGCCTGGGGCTGTTTCAATGGGAACTGAGAGATGCTGATGAATTCAAAGGGCTCTTGGGGAGCTAAGACGAGACAGACGGGCTAAGAGCCTCAGTTCCAGCACACTGTCAGTGGTCCAACCCTCTGCAGAGGTGCCCAACTTCTTCCCACGGAGCCCAGGAGCAGGAAGGAGCCCCGCAGGTACCTTAACGCGTTGTCTCCCACTCCCTGGCAGCCCCGCAGGCTCAGCTTGCGCAGGAAGCCTCCACATCTCTTGGAGATGTTCTCGACGACCCGGCCCTGGTGGAGACAGAGGGGGCTGGTGGTAAAATCCTCCCCAAGCCACCCGGAGGCATCAGCTCGAGTCAGTATTTGGTTGGTTAACGGCTGCTACTGTAGGGAAAACAGCGCCGAGGGAACAAGAAGCCTGGGGGGAGGACCCAGGGGAGGGAGGGGGGGGTTGTGCAGCTTCTGAAGATGGAGAGACAAGGAGTGATCCCCTACAGCTGCCCCGGGCCGACGACTGAGGGGCTTGCTCCAGCCCGGAGCTCCCAGACGTCGACAGCCACTACCCCAGAGGATCGGAGCCGTTGGATTCCTCAACCAGTTCAGCCCCCAAGCACTTCAAACCGAGGGCCTTCAGCCTGTGGTCAGACAAGAGACGAGGCAGAGCCAGCCCAGGAGCTGCCTTCTCACCGGAGGAAGGATCCTCATCTCTGAGAGATGCAGGGAAACGCTCCCAGAGGCTCCAGCTGCTGGAGGCTTCCCAAGAACCCCCCTCTGTGCGGTAACAGACCCCCCAGGCACTTCTCTCTGTGCTTGAAGGAGAAAAGATGCCGGGAGAACATTTAACCCACTACCCAGGGATTCCCTGACCCTTCCTCTTCCCCTCCACTTGAGCCTACGAGGTTGGTCACCACAGAGCGAGGAGTTCCCTCCTTGCTGCTTTCTAGCAGGAACTCGGACAGACCCCCTGAAGCTCCTGCTCCTGGGAGTCACTGCTGACGTGGGGCAGGGCAGAGGGAGCAGGGACGGATCCAAACAGTCTCCTCCTGGCAGAGACCTGAGGACGTGGCTCATCCACCCCAGTCCGGTCGGTGCCGGCCACCGCTTCGGCAACAGCCACACCGCAGCCTTTTCCCAAAGCTGCTGCTCTCTGGAGCAACTGGGACCTCATCCCCCTGAGCCCCCCTCCCTCCACTTTGCCAGTGTTGATGTTAGAGACAGAGAAGGACAAACCTCTGGCCCCAAAGCCCCAGCAGCCCAAGCCAACACCCCGCTAAGGCTGCAGCAGCAGCAGTCTCTCCAGGAGACGGTTACTCTCCTCCTGCTTCCACAGCACAAACCCCTTCCCTTCCCTGGCTCCCTCAAGCCTTGATGCAGATGTAGACAGCTCTGTCCATCTTCAGAAGCTGGATGGATTGGGGGTGGGGAATAAAAGACTCCCTGGAGCTCGGGGAGAACGGAAGGGGTTGACTTCTCGATCTCCAGGGGGAGGCGAATAGGGTTGTGGTGGGAGGATTCAGATCCACCCTAAGCTGTGACCACATTTCAACAGGGGAAGCTAAGAGCAGTGGGGTTGGAATTGGCTTAATGATACCTCGATGTCCCTCTGGAAATCAAACAGGTCGATTCGCTGCCAGTTACTGCCATCCAGGGCCAGGACGTTCCAAGCCTTTAGCGGGGGGGAGAAACGTAGACGCGTGGTTACTGGGGAAACCCAACCCCTGGGGAGAGAGCCCCAACTCACTGGGGGTACCCCGCGTGCTGCTCCTCCTGGGGCACCCCGTGTGCTCCTCTTGGAACCAACACTCCAGCTCAGACATGGAGTGAGACACGTGGAGGGGAGCCCACATCTGGAATCTCGTGTCCAATGCTGGGCCACTCAGCTCCAGAAGGACCCAGAGCTGCTGGAGAGAGCCCAGGGCAGAGCCACAGGGATGATGAAGGGAGGGGAGCATCTCCTTGATGGGGAAAGGCTGAGGGAGCTGGGGCTCTGGAGCTGGGAGAAAAGGAGACTGAGGGGTGACCCCATGGATGTTGGTCAGTATGTGAAGGGTGGGTGTCAGGAGGATGGAGCCAGGCTCTGCTCAGGGGCACCCAGTGATGGGTCAAGGGGCACCTGGTGTGAGCTGGAGCAGAGGAGGTTCCACATCAATGTGAGAAGAACCTTCTTCCCGGTGAGGGTGACAGAGCCCTGGCAGGGGCTGCCCAGGGGGGTTGTGGAGTCTCCTTCTCTGGAGAGAACCCGCCTGGCCATGTTCCTGTGTGACTGGATCTGGGGGATCCTGCTGTGGCAGGGGGATTGGACTGGATGGTATTTGGAGCTCCCTTCCAACCCCCAATGACTGGATCTAGGGGATCCTGCTGTGGCAGGGGGATGGGACCGGCTGATCGCTCAAGGTCCCTTCCCAACCCTAATGTTCGGTGCTTCTGTGACTGTGGTTACCAGAAGGGCTCATGGGGAGCAGGTGCCCTCACCAGTCACTGGGGTGGGCAGAGCCTGGCCACATCTGCTCCTGTACAGGAGGTGGAGATGCTGAGCTGGGATGGGAGGCAGCAGTGGCATCTTCACTGGTCTGACTGGTGTCTGATCCCCAAAGTGGCTTTAGAGGGTGCCAGCAGGACCTCCATGGAGATAATGGAGTCCAGCCCACGGGTGAGTTCCAGGGGAGACCCTACAGTGGGCATCTACACGGCGAAGGGGGCACAGAGAGGTCGGTGGCAATGGGATGGACAACGGTGTGGCAGCATCCTGTGGGTGGTGGGTGAGGTTGTCATCTCACAGCCCTGCTTCAACTGCCTCCAGCAGAATGAGGTGTTTGAGGTGGTTCCACAGCTGGGGGCATGGGGTGCTGCAGCCCACAGATGGAGAGCTTCAAAGCTTTAAGCTGCCCAGTGTCTGGGTTGGGTTGGGAGGGAGCTCAGAGCTCCCCCAGCCCCAACCCGCTGCCTCTCACCAGAGCAGGGTGCCCCCAGCTGCATCTAACCAGCCCTTGGCCACTGCCAGGGGTATGGAGCAGCCACAACCTCCTTGGGCAGCCTGTTCTAGGGCCTCAGCCCCCTCCCAGGGAGGGGTTTCTGCCTCAGATCTCAGCTCAACCTCCCCTCTTGGAGCCTGAACCCAGCCCCAGCACTGGCTCCCTTGGAAAAGTTCCTCTCCAGCTCTCCTGGAGCCCCCACACGGACTAGAAGCTGCTCTGAGGTCCTGCTGGAGACTGAATGACCCCAGCTCAGCCTGTCCCCAGAGCAGAATGAGAACCAGGAGCTCAGAGTCAGTAATTCTGCCCTTTATGAGTCACCAGAGCACTGGAAGTCTTAATGACCCATAAACAAGCAGATCCCACACTAACCACCAGCCCATCAGCAGGAGAGGCTGCTCCTTAGGGTGATGTTTGATCCATCACATCCTCTGCCTCCATCCCAACACCCCCAGTTCTTGTGCAAACCTCGGGCAGACTTGCACCAGCTGCCAGAAGCGGCGGCAGCAGCTTGAGCCTCACGGCTGGTATTTGCTTTCAGCTCCAGCTATCACCATGAGAAACCTCTCAGCTCCGGTGGTAGCCCAGCAGATGTTGGGGGACGGCACCTGCTGCCCTTCCAGAGCTCTGCCAGGACACTCCGGACCCCTACGGCAGGAGCTGGCTCGTGCAGTGACTAACCAGGTGCCCTGCAGACAGGAGCCAGTGCCCAACCTGGGAGCTCACCCTGGCACCAGCAGGGTGTCCCTGTCAGCTCTGCTTGATGGCGTCCTGCTGGAGCCCTGGACTTCAGCTGGACACTGCGTTCAGAGAACACGGGGGGACACCTGTGCTGCCCAGACAGCACCCAGGAGGGTTTCCCATTGTGGGACCGTCCAGGCTGGAAAAGACCTTTGAGATCCTCGAGTCCAACCATCTGTCCTGCAACCCCCAACCACTGCCCCAGCTCCTCAAACCCCTGGCTGCCTGTTTGTAAGATCCCCTCCAGGGATGCTGCCTGCACCCCATCCCTGGGCAGCCCCTTCCAAGGGCTCCCCACTCTTGCTGGGAAGAAGTTTGTCCTCAGATCCAACCTGACCCCAGTTCTTCAGCTCCTGTCGCCAGTCCCTAGGGAGAAGAGGCCAACCCCCACCTCACTGCAACCTTCCTTCAGGGAGCTGCAGAGAGCAGTGAGGTCTCCCCTCAGCCTCCTCCTCTCCAGGCTGAGCAGACCCAGCTCCCTTCAGGGAGCTGTGGAGCAGGGGCTGATGTTTTCAAACAGGTTTCTACTCCCACCAGCTCTGGACCAAGTAACCATCTGAGTTTGAGCCCAAGATCTGTCAGGCTTGGACAGGCATTGCCCAGCACCAGCCCAGCCAGAGCAGTGAAGGCACCACTACCATCACCACCAGTGGAACCAGTAGCCTGCTCTGTCTGGGCTCCCTCTGCACATCTTATCAGATCCTGTCAGGGCACCCTGGGCAGCTGAGAGGTGCCCAAGCCCATGGCAGGGGGTTGGAACCAGAGGATCTCTGAGTCCCTACCACATGCTCCCTGGAATAAATCCTCTGGGATCCACATGCAAAGGGTGGGGGCTGGAGTGAGACCCTCAAATCCACCGCAAGGAGGAAGGTTCTTACCCTGGAGACTTGAGCGCAGCGGCACAGGGTGACCACGTCCAGGAAGGAGAAGATTCTGCAAGGGAAAGAAGAGATTCCTTGCTGGTTATCCCAGGGAAAGCAAAGGGCTGGGGAGAGCAGCACGTCTGTGTCGTGGGGCTGAGAGCTGAACCGGGCAAAGAGCAGACGAAGCAGCTAATGGGGAGAACAGAGCCACTGGGAAACCTCCACCTTCCCCCTCGGGGCAGTTCAGTCCTGGTCTGGATCAGGAATGGGGTAACCAGCAGGAGTAGGGAGGGGATTGTCCCCCTGTGCTCAGCACCTTGAGGACTGGGTCCAGTTTGGGGCAGCTCAGGACAAGGGAGACAGAGAGGTGCTGGAGAGAGGGCAGAGGAGGGGAACGGAGCTGGGGCAGGGCCTGGGGAATCAGTCTGATGAGATGGAGAGAGCTGGGGCTGTTTAGTTGGAGGAGGAGGAGGCTGAGGGGAGCCCTCATGGCTCCCTACAGCTCTCTGAAAGGACCCTGTAGAGATGCTGCTGCTGGGCTCTGCTCACAGGTCATTAGTGACAGAAGCAGAGGGAAGGGCTTCAAGCTCCACCAGGGGAGGGTCAGAC
>JAOXOE010032777.1:0-10729 GCA_028565055.1 Phoeniculus purpureus
GAGACCTGACTGCTTTGGTTTCCTTTCCCCTTAAAACCTGGGAGCAAAGCAGTTTCTTAGTTTCAACCCGTTACAATGTATAAATATGAAGGGTGCGTGTCAGTTGGATGGAACCAGGCTCTTCTCAATGTCATCTAGTGAAAAGACAAGGGGCAATGGGTGTAAGATAGAATATAGGAGGTTCCACATCAATATGAGAAGGAACTTCTTCACAGTAAAGTTGACAGGGCACTGGAACAGGCTGCTCAGGCAGATTGTGGAGTCTCCTTATCTACTTTTAAACATATCCAGTTTAAAACGAGCCTGGATGTGTTCCTGTTTGACTTGGTCTAGTTGATCCTGCTGTGGCAGGGGGATTGGACTAGATGATATTTTGATGTCGCTTCCAATTTTTTTTCCAATATTAATTCTGTGGTTCTCTGGTTTGGTGATGATCTCAGAGGTTTTTTCAAGCTTCAATAACTCTGTGATTCTTTAGTTCTTGATTGAACAGTGAGAAAACATTAAGAAGGAAACAGTTTACTGCCTGACAGAAATATGATAAGGAAAACACTGTATTTGTACTGCTGTCTAGGGCAAAACATGGGTCCTTTTTCTCCTTTGATAAAGTTGATGACAATATGACTATTTTGCACAGTTCCTGCTCTTGGCTAGAAATTCCAAAGCTGAATGTACTTCCTTAGTTCTCTGTGGTATGTTTATGCAGGAAAATATAATATGGAACCATTCACTAATATGAGCGTCAAGATTTGATCAATGGTCTCTGATCTCATTTACAAGTATGAGTGAATTGCACCATATTCCTTTGTAAATGTGAAACTTTCAAAAAACATTCATTAACTGCCACAGCTAAATATTTTTTGTGAAGAAATGTGTCCAATCCAAACAGACATGTTTTCCATAAGCTGACAAAAGTGACTGTTAGTGTTGTAATATGGACACTTTTGGTAGAAACATATGCTAGAAAAATTTGTGGATAGAAGTTTAAGAATATCATAAAGTGATGTAAGATACACAATGTATTATAAGAAATTCCTCAGAAACTGTCTCTCAGGAAATAAAAAAAAAATCTATTATCAAAAGGCTCAAAATAGAAAATTAATTTATATTACAGTTGCCAGCTTTCTTTTTTCCTTTTACCTTAACTGTATTAGAAAATATTTGGTCCCATTTCTTCTGCTAATCCCAACAAATGTAGCCAGCTGATAACCTTAAGTGTAAATTCTCTTATTTTGCATTTGAGTTTACAGAATTATTACACTAGAAAGGAATTTCTTAAAGGCAATCTGTTGTGAAATATGAGCAAAGCTGAAATGCACTTTGATTACTGTAAGGTACTAAAGCAGGTTGAGTGAGATTCAATAAAACAACTTTTTCAAGAAATTTAGTGCAGTGATGAACTAGTGCTTTCCTGAACTGATTAATTTGCTGAATGGAACATGCCTACTGTGCTTTAATTGCCAGGTGTATCTAATTGCTTGGAAATCAAATACTTTCTGTAGCAGGGAAAGATTCAAGAAATGCTATTAGATAATTAAAACATAAAGGTTATGCACAAATGTCAAATCAATAAGGACAGTAAACATGGTTTATCAACAGTGCTAAGTATATTTTTTCAATTGCAAAATGCAAGTAGGTTTAGAATGGAATGATCTGGTGGTATGGTGGATTGGATACTTGGAACAGTTTAATTAACTCCAGTTTCCTACATGTTAAAGGTTTTGTCAGTCCACTTATTTATGTAGCAAACCCTCTTACCAGGGTTATTAGCTGGCCTCAATATGAAGCGCAGAATGATGTCTTAAGGGGTTACTTTTTGCCTTGTCCTGCTATTGAGTTGAAAGTCTTACTATGTGTGTTTTCTCCATGTATGTCCAAATATTTTAAAGTACTAGCTGGGGATGTTGATTTGGTATTCTGCTTTTCATTATCAAGAAACATTATCAACAAACACTCTCTAACAACGAAACACAAACAGTTTTTAGATACACATAACTGACTCTAGAGTAATGCTGTTGTGTTTGCTCAATGATTGTTTGATACAAGTTTTCTCCCTAATATCTGGGCTTAAATTTGACTCCCTTCTTCCATTGTTCTTTGAAGGGTTTTTCCAGGGATTTGAATGCTTTATGTATGATAACAAGAAGAATAATTGCTTTTGTGTTTTCAACTCAGATTCCATTAAGAATATCAACACTTGGAACAGAAATATAAGCAAGGCTTTTTTTTTTTTTTCCTTCCATATTATGTAGGATACTTTTCCCCATTCCATTTTGTCTGATAAAGGATCTTCACAAGTTCCATTTTAAATTAAGGAATTATTTCTATCTGAATGTGAATGAGATAACAGTTGTCAATTTCAATGGTCAAGAATCAACTGTGGCCCAATATACCATCTCACTAGTTGTAATAAGACCTTAGGAGCAGTAGACAAAATAAGAAGAGCTTAGAACAGAAAACATATGTTGTGGTTTTATTAATTTGAGTTACAGTTGTTAGGTTTAGCTAAGTGACCTTTGCAGGTATGGAACTTGCAAAGTTAATGGAAAAATACTGCTTTGTAAAACCTGACTGCAGGCTATTGCATCAATGCCTCAGACAGACATAAGCAACACTGTTCACTCAATAAAATATCTTTGATCTACAAGAGGAGTCCGTGCCTCACTACATCACATATGAAAGCAAGGATTGTGAAGCTGGGGCAGCCTTTACTAGCTATGTCTACTATGCATTTTTTACCCCTATGGATAAATATTATAAATCAGCTTTTAGTCAATTTGGCTTTGGGCAATTAACTTTGTCATTAACAAATAAAGGATTTTTCTTAATTTTTAACTCAAACACAGTGCTTTATTGTTTTAGAACAAAGGAAAACTTTATCTTCAAAACATACTGTCTAGTTTTTCATGCTGCCTCTTTATGACAGGAAAACATTACATTCCACCCCAGTTATTAAGAATCTCGTTGCTTACAGAAGCAGATATTAATAATGCCATACACGTAATTTTCTAATGTTTCTATGGGAAATGTTATCAAGCTCTCAGTTAATAAGTTATTTCATTGAATTACCAACTGCTGACCTAACTTGTACATAAGACATTATTAGCAACTGTATGGTGATTCTGTAAGATATTTTGGATTAATATTAATAAATGGCAACTGTATTTTATATGCCTTGAAAATTACTGATGAGAACACCCACTGTCATTGCATTTTGGAACTATTCTTTAAGATGTGTACTGTTTCCATACTGAGTCAGACGTGCACAATCACGTCTCATTAATATCCTTATTAATGATCTAGAGGAAGAAATTCAACACTCAAGAACTGTGGCTTCCATTTCTCAATAATTTCACGCTTTCCTTGACCTTTACCATGTTATCAGTCATTTGTATCCAAGGGGAAATAGTACAGGCTTGAGGATAAATTAAGGTTCTATCTCCAGTGATTATCTTCAGCTAATTGTGTACATTCCCAAATAAACATTATCTGCATTGAGTTTAGATTTAAATGCCAAGGGACAACAGGGACAGTTTTCTTCCTTCTTGACATGAGTGCAAAGGTCAGCATAGGACAGTGTTTGAAAGGGAGAAAAAGTAACTGAACTTAAAAGAAATCTGTATTTATATTAACCTATCATCCAAAACTGTTCTCTGAGATACAGCTTGGTCTGGGCAAAACATAACCAGCCCTGAATGGTCATCTGAAAGAAAAATAATGGCAGACCTTGAAAGGAATGTTGTTACTACATCTCCCTTATTTAATTTCCCTAATTAAAATAATCAAACCTTTTTGTATGCTACATGTGGGGCACTCTAACACTTATTGCTGGATATAATTTGAGAAGGTCTCTGGCTCAAAAGTTAGAATTATGTGAGCCTATTAAATAAAAGCACCACAAATTAATAAATAAATTCACTAATACGCTTCTCCCAGCTGCTCTGAGGTAAACTGATAGAAAATTAAGGTTCTTAGCAATTCTGCACTTGTGTATGTATTGAATGGCAAAGATGGAGGTGTCAGGTCATTACTGAAGTGAAGAACCTTGCAGCAAATTGAGTTGTGTCATGTTTTAATGGCAGAAGTTTTCAAACAACTTTGAGTAAGTGATTAACCATAGGGTAGTAGGATTTACCCTCAGGGTGACTATTCCACATGCTAATAAGGATGGGTTTATAATGGGAGATGGTGCTTTCTAGGGAGCAGATTTCCCAGGAACAAGCTGTAGCTGAAATTAAAAAAAACAAAAACAAAAACAGGAGAGTTTAAAACCACTTATAAAGTTACAGCCAAAACTGAAGACTGGTTATATTTTGGGAAAGAAACCAAACCACATTTAATTCACAGAGCATGAGAAGCCCAGCATCAAATATAGAGATATAAATCACATATTCTTACATAACTGGACCAAGACCTTTTACCTCCTTCCCCTCAGGGGAAGAAATGTCTACCAGTTCTTTTCACAGTAGAAGCATGGTATGCGTGAGTTTCCTCCTGATAGTTCAGCTGAGCTTTCCCTTCCTTGGGGCCAACAATTCATTTAAGGATAAGATCCCTGCTCCTTGTTCTCAAGGCCAGTGCCCAGCTCCAGCATGTTGACTTTCATATTCCATGGGCTGCAGATAGAACTCTCTTCTTCCATTTCATTACATCATACGTTTTTATGCACTCTTCCACTAATTTCTGAGGTTCCAAATGGTAAATTTTAAAAATTTGCAATAAAAAGCTGTCTGGGATTTTTTTTAACAGTTTTCCCCTCAATATATATTGATTGCACTATTACTGCATTATGACATTTATATTTTAAATATTTGACCCTTACAAAAATATTAACAGTTATGTCTTTTTGTCCAGCTTAAAGTTTATTTTAAGAGAATTGTTTTATAAAAGAAATTATCAGTATTTTTAAAGAATGGCTTTGGTTTATTTCAGTCATCTTAAAGACTTGATTTTTTTAGAGATGAGAGAAAAGGGTGTGTGAGTGTAGGAACTTAAAAAAGAAACATACAAATATATTTTTATATGCTATTTTATGTCCTCATTTATCCTGTCTTTGTGTAGATTACAGCTGTCTTTAGAGTGCTACTTTATCAGTGCAAATGAGATTACTTTCACACTTATCACTTTTTCTCACTATTTAATGTTGGACATGTAACTCATACTAGCAATCTTGTCACTAAAGAATGTAGCGTGGAGATATCTGTGGGAGCTGTTTCCACCAGATCTGATTTATTTGAGGTGTTTTTTTTCTCCTGTGGGTGGGAAGAAAAGGCTATTTTTTTCCTTCCAGCAAAATATTAAAAATGATCTATGCTGCTGTATTTGAATAGAGTCTCAGATCAATGGCCACATTTATCAGGAAAAAAAATAAGCATATTTGAATAAAAATTACACATGAATACTTTAACATATGTTATACAAATTTTCCTTTTTATGATCCTACTGTCACCCTCCCGTAAATGACAGCAGAAGCTGGGGTTTGGCAAACTATGCTCTTGCTGGAAAAATTGGTGCTGCTGAGCCAGGATGCTATTCTTAATGGAATTAGCTTGTGTACTAATTGTTCTTCTCCTTTAGTCCAGATGATCACAAACCCGACAATTCCACCAGAAACATGACATGCAGAAAACCACTATGCTCTTTCCAAGAAATGCGAATTAAAAAAAATAACTATGGCTTGATGCATTCTGGAAACCAGAGACTGCTTGCTTGTCTAAAACCAGAACTTGTAGCACAATGTGAGACAGTGCCACCAGGTGCCCCCTGCAATAGCAACGTATTCAGACAGATGTATCTTAATTGAAGTAATCTATCTCAATCAACTGGGCAGAACAATTCAGAGATGTGCCGTGAAGTGATACAGTGAAAATTCCTTGCCATTTTCCCCCCCCGTATACTTGTGAACTAGAGTGTATTTTGTATTCTATCAGTAAAGTATCTATCCATTCTGAGGACCAAAACAGAGAAGATCTTGTCAACACAAAGGAAATTATTAGAACAATTAGCAAAACGTTCTCATGGTCACTTTATTCTCATATATGGAAAAGCATTAACAGATCAAATTGCAATGAGTACATTCCTATTACATCTTATTTTTATAATATCGTCATTTGGTCTTGTTTTAGATTGCCATCTACATTATTACTTTAAGAGTAAAGAATGATAAGGTATATTTTATCCACAGTAATATCTTGCATAATAAAAATAACCATTATCTCATTCTTTGACCTTTGTTAAAGGATCCATGTGCATCAACCCAGTTCTTTACAATTTAGTGAGAATGATGATCTTGGCATGGTTTTGAGTTTTGTGGCTCTCCATGAACAGAACCTTTGCCACTTCTCTGTCCAGCCACTCTGTTTAAAGCATTTGCTGTTTTGCAGCTGCAAAGGTTGTTGGCTTGCTCACAGCAGCAAAACAAACTGCGATGTGATCATTCAAGCAGTGCTGGTTTTGAAACTTTAAGTCCCCACTTCCCTGATATTCTGAGCAGTATATTGCTGGAACTCCACCTCTTGCATGTCTGTATAACAATGATGTTGTTTGTAGCTTTAGTGTACATCAGAGCATTATTTAATAGTCAGATTTTGTTTATGAATAATAGTCAGTGTACTTGTGTGCACCCTGCTTTCTTTGTGCCTGTGGTGTTTATTAACAGGGACAAAGACAGTGTATAACAGGTTAATTTCCTCATCCCAATGGATTTTAAAATTAAGTCACCAGACTATCACTTCCGAGATTTTGGGAGGACTCTGAACATGTTTTGTCTTGTTGCAGAACAGCAAGTCTCAAATAATTATCTGGTTTGGCTGGCAGAACAACTTGAGATTTTTCAAGCCTTTGCTTTGCTTAAGTTAAAGAAGCATATATAGAAATGACGCGTATCCACCTCCAATTTAATTCTCATAAATGTTTTAAATTTTTCTTTTGAGCTACTAGGGAAATCTGTTTAAAAATGAAAAAAACCCAAGTGTTCTGTATAAGGATTTCTTTGGCTAGAATTCTATGTAACCTTTTTATGGTACTTGTTTACTGCAGCGTACAATAAATGAGTATTTTAAACATCAGACTCAGGTAATTTCTCTCCACTTGCAAATACTTGAAAAATCAAAACTAATTGAAGAAAAGCATTATCTTTTTTTTTAAAGTCTCACATTGCCTTTTATAAAACTGTAATAAAAGTGTTGCATCCCACATAGCTAGAGTATCCATTTTGCCTTGAACATTATAACAGAATCTTAGGATCGTTCAGATTGGAAGAAAGTGATTTTGACTGGTACTGAATAAATGTATGTTCTATGCTTGGCAAAAAAAATTCCAGAAGTGAGAAAATGTCTTTCAAATAACAATTTTTGGCAATCCATTGCCTACTGATGGTTGCTTTTACCTTGTGATCCTAAAACTTACCTTGACAAGAATAAGAAATACATCTGTTTTGCAGACATAAGGGAGACTAGCACTGACCCACTAGCTAACAGTGACTGTGATGCATGTTTGATTTAGTTGTGCTAATGTACAAAAAAGTAACAGTCAATATTAAATAATGTGTGATTGTGTGGTAATTTTAAAAGACACAGGATTATTTCCAAACCACTTCACACATTTGGCAAATATAAGGTTAATGAATCAGTACTAAATAGTCTTATTTTTATGTTTGTATTTTCCAGCTATGAATATTTTGCTAATTCCACATTAGTTACAACTGCAAAGCAATTGCTCCTAATAAACACGAGGTTTTCTCTCACGGATTAGTGACGTAAAATCACTTTCGTATTATGTCAGGGATACTATAACTGACTACTTCATTCTGAAAGTTACATACTGTTAGTTTAAGAATAACTTTATTAGACATGTTACAGTAAATGGTATTAGCAAGTGCTATGCATGTTGAATTTTAAGCTGAGTTTGCCAAATGTTAAGGTAAAAACATACCCAAATACTAATTGACACATGCAGGTAGTGACGGTGTTCCAAATAGTATTCTGCAAATACATTTTGCAGCTCTTGAAGGTGTTCTGAGATTTTGCAGCTCTGTCAACGACGTTTATTTGAATTAGATCAGTTTGGTTATTGTGTGGTCTTAAGGCAAGGAGGTAAAAGTATACTTGTATTTGTCTGTAGGCTTTCACTTACTTTCTGATGAAGGTTTGTATTCAGCTAATAGGTTATCTTTTAAAGTTATTACAATAAACCAGAGGATCAGTATATTTGGAAGAGACCTTTAAGATCAAATCCAACCGTTATCACAGAATCATAGAATACTCCAAGGTTAAAAGGGCTGTTCAAGGTCATCACGGTCATTTAGGCCAGTTGCCCTGCAACAAGTAAGTAGAGGCAAGGTACTCAGAGCTTTGTCAAGCCTCACTGTGAATATATCCAGAGACGGGGCCTCAACTACCTCCCTGGGCAAGCTGTTCCGGTGTGAAACCGCCCTCCTGCTAAAGAACTTCTTCCTAACACCAATTTAAATCTACCCTTCTTAAAACCGTTGCCTTGGGGGGAGAATTGCATCCCTAGCCCTTCTGGCCACAGTATTTCTGATACAAGCCAGAATGCCACTGATCTTCCTGGACACACTGCTGGCTCACGTTCAACCGGTTGTTAACCAGTACTCTCAGGTCTGACTGCCAGGCCACTCTCCAGCCACTCTTTGGCCAGTCTGTAGCGCTGCAGGGTGTTATTGTTGCCAAAGTGTAGGACCTTGCACTTTATCTTGCTGAATCTCATACCTCTGGCCTCAGCCTAGAGTCTCAAGGCCCTTCCTACAGCCTCTTTCTACCCTCCAATTTTTTTGATACAAACCAGGTTGCCCTCTGCCTTCTTGGCCCCCCTGAGCACATTTGTGGCTCATATTTAGCCAACAATCAGTCAATACCCCCAGGTCTCTTCCTGTTCAGTGGTTTTCCAGCCACTGTCCCCCAGCCTGTTGAGTTGCACTAGGTTGTTTTGATCTAAGTGCAGGACCCAGCACTTGACTTTGTTGAAGCCCATACAGTTGGCCCACAGCTGACTACAAATACTGGGAAATGTCAGCTAGATACAGGTTACAGGAGACTAGATTCAAGATAAATAAAACAAAGGGATAAAGAAGTGATCATAGATACTGGTTTCTAACTAATTACAGAAGAACTAAAAGGTCCAGGGTCAACATGCAGGCTGCTCTCACCTGCCTGACAACACAATACATGGAAATTCTAACTACCTGCCCTCCTAGATGAAATGAAAAACTGGAAATCAAATAAAACTCTGCTTTTCTCTCTGATCTCAACTACGATAGAGTGTTTGGAGATATAATTTCCTCATTTTCTTCCATGTACAAAACAAGAACAACTCAGACTATCAAGCAAAAACCAGAACAATTTACTGGTTTGGTATCAAAATTTACGAGGAAAAGCAGCAGACAATTCTGTAGTCCAGAAAGAACTGAATTTTTACCAGTCACTGCACTACTCACCAGTAAGAAGAGCTGTTTAGAAATCAGATCCTTAGCTCACATGAAGCTAGCAAGAAATTAGTTCAAAGTTCAGCAATTTACTGGATAGCAAGGGAGAACACTGTAGCTCAAACCAAAATTAAATCATGCATCTTCCATGTTGTAGACCTCAGAGAGCAGGTAACACATATATCCTACCCAGGCACAGGTGCACATTGCCTGAAGAAAAGTTTCAAAAAAACAGGATAACTTCTCTCATCACAGATGCTACATACTCTGCCTTAGTTGAGAACTGCAAAACATTACATGCTTGAAGTTGTAAAATTATCTTCTCATTGTTATTTGCTATTCTCAATATAAATAATATTAATTCTTTCTTTAGTCTCCAGCAGTGTTGTAGGTAGTGCCTTGGCAAATAATCTCTGCCTTTCTGTAATGCTTTAAATTGAAGATACTTGCCTTAAGCAGAGCCTGATCTTTTTCTGAGTGAAAAGTGTAGCTCAGTTGAGAGGCTGTGATGAGAACAATAGTGTGAGAGTTTTGATCCCAAATGTATATAGAAATGGTGCTGACCCACATATAAAAAATTACAGATTACTATAATTACCAAAAGCACACAAATACCAACATGAGACAGAAGAAAATGTATATCAGTTTAAAGAAACTTGATTTATTTTGGTTCCAGTGTAACCATTATAAGTGACACAAAATCATTATGGTTTTGAAAACTGACAATGATAAAACATGTCATTAAAACATGCAGATGCTGCCACTCAAATATTTTCATTGTTGTACCTCTTAAAATATTTTGTATTTAACTTTGTTTATGCATTTGTAATGTCTGAAAATTCCATGTAAGTGAGGCTGAAATAAGTCCTGTTCTAGCCAAGATAAATTGTTGAATTTTAATGAGGCAGATTGTCTCTTTTAATGTGTTTTTGTACAAGCTGGTTCTATTAAACTATGCAGTAATGTAGTCAAATGTTAGGGTATTATTTAGAATTACTTGTGTTAGCCCTATACACCTGCATAAGCAAATTCTGACATTTTTAAATAAAATCCTATAGATTAAAAATACATTACACAAAGCTCACTTTTTTTTTACTGTTAAAAAGTACAATGATATATATTTTTCAATTTTTTTCCTTCCTCACTTTCTAATTTACTTTTATCCTTTTTAATCTGTAGACATTCAGAAAAAGAAACAAGGTCAAACTATTGGGAAGTAATCTCAGTCAAAGATAAACTGTTATCTTTACATCCAGTATCATTATCAGAGATCATTTTTTATCAATG
>JAOXOE010032778.1:0-10728 GCA_028565055.1 Phoeniculus purpureus
CTGTGGCTCTGCGCTGGGCTCTCTCCAGCAGCTCTGTGTCCTTCTGGAGCTGAGGGGCCCAGAACTGGACACAAGATCCCAGCTGTGATCTCAGCAGGGCAGAGTAGAGGGGGAGGAGAACCTCTCTGGATCCCCCTTCTGATCCACCCCAGGGTGCTGTTTGCCCTCTTGGCCACAAGAGGGGGACACTGCTGGCTCCTGGTCATCCTGTCCACCAGGACCCCCAGGTCTGTTTTTCATGTGCTGGTCTCCAGCAGTCCAGTCCCCAACCTAGCCTGGTACGTGTTCCAGTTCGTAGATGGAAAGTGGAGAAGGTCTGGAGCAAAAGACGTGACACATCGAGTTTGTTACACATCTTGATGTAAATACCCTGACAGTTGTTTTCTGCAGTCATGTTCATATTAACCGTGGGTTTTATTGCCAGTGTGGATGCTTTTCTCTGCAGTCACGAGCAGTTGCTCAGATGACCTGTCTGTGTAAAACTCAGACTTACGTAATGTGCAGGAGAAAGTGGAGACTGGGTGTCCTCAAACTATCAGAGGTGGTGTGCTGTGCTGTCTTCAGGACCGCACTCGTATAGAGCGGTGAACTGTGTCAGAGACTATAATCCATTTGCTAGGAAAGGGATTAATCGAGTGGGATGCTCTGTCATTGCAGGTTGGTTCCAGTTTCCATGTAGCAGCCACGGGGAGCCTTCAGAGTCCTGTGAGAGAAGTCAGTGCCTGAAGATACTTTTCACGTGTGTTCTGGCTGCCCAAAGCAAGAGGGGTTTTAGTCATGGTACCTCTGTAAACTTCCTGTCTGAAGTTTTACTTTGTCCAGTGACAACTTCAATGTAGTGGAAGAGTTCCTGGATGATCTGTGTGTGGGAGCAGCCACTACAGGAGGAAGGGCGTACCGGAGTGTACGCCATGGGCAGTACTGGAGGGGTGGAGTACTGGAGTGTATGCCACGGGCAGTACTGGAGGAGGGACGGACCAGAGTGTATGCCACGGGCAGTACTGGAGGGGTGGAGTACTGGAGTGTATGCCACGGGCAGTACTGGAGGGGTGGAGTACTGGAGTGTACGCCACGGGCAGTACTGGAGGAGGAGCGTACCGGAGTGTACGCCACGGGCAGTACTGGAGGGGGAGCATACCGCAGTGTACGCCATGGACATCGCAGGAGGGGGAGCATACCGCAGTGTACGCCATGGACATCGCAGGAGGGATGGTGTTGGTGGGTGACATGAAGTTCAGCGGCAGCCTTGGCTGCAGCCTTCACGCAGCGATGACATTCAGGATCCGTTGGGCAGTGAGCAGAGTGCACGGTGAGGTCACTGCCCTGGGCTCTTGAAGGATCTGCTCAGTAGAAATGGGTAAATGCGCTGGGTGAAGCCCTCAGGGCCAGAGAACTAGTGGTGCTGACAACGGAGAAAGCCGGTTAACTTCCAAGGATCACCCGCCGAGCTCAGGAGCACATCGTGCCAACTGCAGGAGGCCTGCAGGGATGAGCAGGGAACACTTAGACAAACTGAAGAGCAAAAAGGAAGTCGTCAGAGGGTGGAAGCGAGGACAAGTAACCTCGCAGGAGTGTAGAGAAATGGAGCAGCCAGGGATCAGGTTAGAAAAGGTAAATGGCCTCTTTCCTTTGGAGCACAACTGGCACTGGTCCAGCCTTCTCCAAGGCTGCAGACATGAGGTGCCTCCTCGTGCTCTGTTGTGGTCACACAGGCAGTGTGCTGCCCAGTCTGTATCTGTGAAGGCTGTGCAGGTTGTGCTGGCTACACAAGCCTGATCTGTGCAGAGTGCAGTTGGGTCATAAACCCCTGACTTACGGAAGAAATGAGTTGTCCTGTTATTAGTCTGTGGTTTTTTTAATTAGTGTAAGCTTGACAGTCTGTCTGCTGGGCCGATTGTCCAGCTGTGATCACTGCGTGCGGAGTTTGACGCACCTTTTGGTCAGGTGTCTGGTGTGGGCTGCTCTTACTGACCGACAAACGAGCTGTGTCGGGGCTTCGTACAATTGGGACCGTCAAGTTCCGCATCCTCTAGAAAGCTGAGCAGAGACGACCCTAACTGCCAAAAGCCTTACTGCAGGTTAGCTTGCTGATCAGCAGCGCAGATGGACTCGCACGTCACAGAGCCGTGAGGAGTGGAGTCTGCAAGTGGAAGTTGTGTTTTGTTTAGCTGCTGTTGGGGCTGGAGGTCACGCAAGGATTGCAAACTAGTGCCCGATGGTGTTCCTGACAGCTGTCTCGCTGGTGTGTCCAAAGCTCAGCTCTGACAGCCTGTACCTAACTCTTGTGCAATGTGTTGTTGGCCAGATGACTCTTTTCTAATGCGGCTGTTTTCTGGCAGGGCTTTGAGTCAGCAGATTGACACCTCTTTAGCACTGAGCGTTTCAAAGTCTTGTGGCTTTGTGAGTTATCCTGTGCTGATGGACCTGAAGATATTGGGTGGGGGAGAGTTGGGTTGTTGGCAGGTGCAGACTGATTTGAGTAATTCAGTCCTTTCATGCGTAGACCAAATCTCCCCCTGTGCAGCTGGTGTGAAGTGTCTGCTCAGTCGGGGATGGGGGGGGGGGGGGGTCGGCACGGAGCCATTATAAGTGAGTAATTAGTAGGAACAGTTAATGTTTTCGCAGAAGGGTTTGCTGTTACGATGAGTAGGGCTGTGAGCGTAAGACGCTGACGGCAGCTCGTTCCAGGATGGAGCAGTCTGGCGGGAGAGCGCGAGCACTTCGAAGGTGTCACTTCTGAGGAGTCCTGCAGCCTCTAGAAATGTGCTTCCCAGCTCTTGGAAAGGAGGAGGAAGGGGACAGTGCCTGGCTACGAGCAGCACACGAGGCTTGACACTGGATGTATGTGCACGGAGGGAACGGAGGAGTTTTGCCTTCAGGTCTATCCTAGAAGCGTGGCCAATAGGAAGCAGCTGTCGGTTCACGACCGGTGCTCACTTCCCTTTCTTTATTGGGATTTGCGTGTGCGTTTCTTGGGGAGCGCGGCTGTCCCGGTCCCGTGGTCAGAGTTCTCTTTGTGTTTCAGCTGGAACCCAAGAACTGCTGTTTGTCTCCTCGTTACGTGCAGTCTGTCATTGCCTCACTGAAGTCCATAAAGGAGGCCTTGTCTTCGATCTCAGCTCTTCTGACTGACTTACTGGAAGAAAACTTGTGGATTGTGAAGAGGTTTGGTGTGGTGGTTCGTGGTGCTCTGTTCAGTACGTGAAAGCAGCAGCAAGGACACATTAGCTGCAGAGCTGGCAGGTTGTGCTGAAGTGCTGCGTTAGAGCCTGCCTGCAGCCCTGCGCTCTGCTGCTGCTGTTCCCTGACGTTGCACCCTCTGTACGGGCTGGGCTCTAGGCAAAGCCAGGCTGTGCAACGTGCTGAAGTGCCCTGCCGGTGCGTTAACAGTTACCAGGTCTGAGGAGAAGGGAAGAGGTACAGAGGCAGTAATAAACCCTTCTGTTAGCGTTTAGTGAAGTGGGTGTAAGTGTGATGTCAGAGCTAGGACAGAAAACGCAGGGCTCTGAGACCAGCCTGAGTTCCCTCTGCCTATCCAGGCGGGGAGTTTGGGATACAAAGGGTGGTTGGGATATGGCAGGGCAGTACAACACAACAACTTACCCTGCCTATGGTCTGGGAAGAGAACAGGGTTTTAAATTCACAGGGTAAAGCTGAGGTCTGGTGAGATGAAATGCAGTGATGCAGAAACCGAACGTCAACAGCTGCGTTTGTGCACTGGGGGGGAGCATTCCGATGCTTTCATTCCGTCTGCTACTTGCAAATGGCTCCTTGGGGTCTTCAGGATTCCTGAGCGGTAACGGATGCACCTGTTGGGCTGTTGTGGAGAGCCTGGGGACCGCAATACCCGCCCCTGTAGGTGTGCTTGAACAATCACCAGCAGCAGTCTTCACGCCGTGTTTTCCTTTGCAAAGCAGATTCGAGAGCGTGATGGCTTCCGCAGGAGTCACCTGCTGCAGCCCGACCGGCTTGAGGCTGCGGAGCGCGTGCTGGTGCAGGCGGGCTCTCCCGTTAGAGCTTCCCCGACCTTTTACAAAGGAGCGATTGCGAGCCGAGCGCCGGCTGACTGCTCCGTGGAACGCGTCAGGTAGGGCAGTTCCCTGTGCACCGGGGGAAAGCCTGAGCAGACTGACTGGCTGTGACAGGGGACATCAGTGGTGCCCACAGGACGTGAGGCTTCTGTTGCCGCTGCTGTTTGTGTAAATCTGCGCTAGGAGGTCACCGCTCCTGTTTGTTCTCGTGTGCCCAAGGACTGGCCAAACACTAAGGTTTTGACGTTAATGGAAAACTGGAGTTTGAGGAAGGATTTGTCAGGAGGTGTTTTCTGTTTTCCTTCTCTTCCAGTAGGAAAAGATGACTTCAGGGGGAACACTGTGCTCTTTATTCCTGCTCTTTCATAAAGGTCTGCTGCAGTGTGGCTGCTCAGAGGAAGCTTTGTGGTCATCTGTTATAAACCGCTTTTGTTCGAGGACCCCTTCCCTGTGAATTCCTTTGGCTGCAGAAGTGGCCGGCGTCATCTTCCCGTTCCCCGTGTGAGTGAGCACCAGCTCTGTGTTCCGCGCAGGCAGGTGAGAGAGGCGTGCCGCAGTGTGAGCAGTGTTCGGTGCAGCCTCCCTCTTCTCAAGGAAACTAGTACTTACAGGAAATTCAGGGCGCAGATGTTTGTTCGCTGTGAACTCTTCTCCTGTATTTGTGTTTCTACTGTGCAAACGCAAAAGACAGGGTGGTGCCGACCTCTGAAATCAAAAGCAGGGGTAACTGTCAGTCTCCTGGGCTGCACTGGGAATGTTGCCAGCACATCAAGGGAGTTGACCCTTCTCTTCTGCTCACCACTGCTGAGCTGCACCGGGAGTACTGGGACTAGTTCTGGGCTCTCCAGTACAAGACAGGTAGAGGCATGTTGGAGAGTCCAGCAAACTGCTTTTAAGATCATGAACAGACTGGAGCATCTCACAGAATCACAGAGACTGAGAGACTGGAAGGGACCTTGAAAGATCATCCAGTCCAATCTCCCCAGTCTTTCCTGGGGAGGAGAAGACTCGTGGGGTCTCCTCCATGTATAAACACCTGAAAGTGCAAAGAAGACTGAGCCAATCTCTTTTCAGTGTTGCCCAGAGACAGGACGGGGTAATGGTCACAGAATCAGACACAGCAGCTTTCCTCTGAACATCAGGAAGCACCTGTTTACTGTGAGGGTGCGTGAACGCTGGCACAGACGACCTGGGGAGGTTACGGAGTCTTCAACCTTGGAGATTCTCAAAAGCAACCTGGTCATGTTCCTGATCAGCCTACTGCAGCAGGCGGGTTAGACAGGATGGCCTCCAGAGGTCCCTTCAGAGCTCAACCCTCCTGTGACTACAGGAGTTCGTTTTGTTGTCATTTAAATGGAACTGTTAGGAGAGGCTTGCGGTCCCACTTCCCCGGCCGCCCTGACGCTGGGCTAGACTTGAAGCAGGAGGATTCCAAGGAAGATAAGGTAGTCATCTCTTCTTTTTAGCCATTCCCATTCTTAAAAGCTTGAAATGACCTTGTTTGGTCTAATCTAAGGTTGTGCCCTATCAAATGATGTTCCCTCTGAACATGGGAGTCGTACTTTTGCTGTGTGGTTCCAGCATGGAAAAGATCCCTTGCCCTCAGGCAGAGTAAAATCAGAGTTGTCCTGCAGTGTGCATCCCACCGTTCCTTTAGAGCATCGGAGGGGTGGGCGGTGAGGTGGTTGCACTGTCAGCCAACCCCACAGAGAATTATTTAGGAAGCCAAAGGAGTATTTATTTGAGAGCCTCCTGGAATGGTGAGGTATATGGCGCTCCTTGACGTTTCTTTCAGGGGGTGTCATCTTCTTCCTGTGCGAAGTGCGTTGTGAGGTGAAGCTGCTGCTTTGGCTAGGAGGGGGAAGGAAGCGTGCGAGTGCTCGTTTGTCAGCCTGATCAGCACTGCTCTGGCTTCATCTCTCTAGAAGTTCTGAGAAGTGGTCTGTTGGTGTTGTTACTGACTTAGTTTATGATGATGTGAAGAAGAGAGGGTCTTGTCGTGTTAGTGATGTTTCGCAAGTGCAAGGAAGGAAAAGGTGCTGCAGAGGCTTTTGACCTAATCTGATGCCTAAATGGGAGGGGTGGTTTGTCGTCATCTGTACGTTCCCCTTTTCTCTTTTCCTCCTAACGCATTTTTCTGGTGATCCAGACCTGAGCTCCGTAAGTTCTAGTGATTTACTCTGCACGGTTGGAACAAGTGACATCTGTACTTGGCATAAACAGAGCATCGTGAACCGCCTGCTGTAGGAGATGCTTCGTAAGGTGGCTGGTAGGTCCTGCCTGCATGCCTGGAGCAGTGGACTTCATTCTTGGTGACAGCTCTGCGCAGCTGGAGCTCTGTGGGTGTATCTGCTGGGTGTTTGTTCTGCAGCAGGGTGTTACCTGCCTCTCTAAAGTAATTGCTAAAATGTCTTCTTGCTAACGACGTCAGGAAAATAAAGTGGTCCCGAACCCAAAGCCTGGTAAAAACCAGCTGTGGATGTTGACTTTGGGACCGAGAATCCATTCTGAGTGGTGGTCATAAACGCGTGTGGAACTTAACTTCCAAAGGTAGTGAGAGTCCACTGTTCCTGGATTCTGGCTGCGGAAAGACTAATGCAGGAGAAGGAGAAGCCTTTGGCTTTATACAGTGGCCAGTGCTGCGGAGCTGTAGCTTGGTGCTGGTCTGGCTGTTGCTCGAGAGGTTAACTGAGACGCTGCTTGATCTGACGTAAATATCTGAGGGGCAGGCAGGGGATCCTTGGTGCACTTCTCAGTAGTGCCTTCTCCGTTCCTGTGGCTGTCCAAGTTTGTCAGCTCAGGCTGTGCCGGGAGCTTTAACCAAGCAGAACTTTCTTTGGACACACGCGTCAGCTGCACTGTTGCTTTTGTGAACCAGTCCAAGTCGGCTTTCTGGATTGCTCGGGTTTCCCAATTAAAAGCGAAATGACTTGCCACATTTACATCACGTTGTAACGGTCTGTGGGAGCGCAAGTGATGAGCACAAAAGCTGCTGCTGCATTACTTTGCCTACGACTGTGGATAGCAGTCACCAGCCCTCTAGGAGCTGAGCTGAGCCCACCAGGGTGTGGCAGGGGGATTGGACTGGATGGTCTTTGGAGGTCCCTTCCAATCCCTCGTGTTCTGTGACTCTGTGGAATACTTCTGTTAAATCTCCCACGTTGAAGACCAAAGCTAGGTTCTGTCAGCTGTTGCATTTTGACTCAACAGCCGTGTGGTGAGACTTGCAGACTGCTCCGTGGCCACCTTGCCTGAGCACAAGATTACTGGATGTAGCAGGAACCTCTTCTGTGGTGAGCATCCAGGGGTGGCTCTCACAAAAGCTCCTTTAGGTGGTGCAACTCCCTGGCTAAAAGCCTTTCTATGAATAAGAAACACCTTTCGTGTGTGAGACGTCTGGAGGCTGCGTGGTGCTAAAAGCCTCTGCTCTGAGTGGCTGTCGCTTTCTTCGCATGATGAGTAGCCTTGGTGTCAGTGCTTTGTCGTTCGAGTGCGTGGCTGTGCCATCTCTTCGGTGTAAACTTGCTTCTGAGAGAAAAGGAAGAGGCCTTGAAGTGCGCACGGCCTTTCTTGAGGTGAGCGGGGCAGAGAGTAACTTCCTGGTTGATTCGCTGTGTTTGTGGGTCGTCAGTGCGTTGCACAGATGTGGCTTTGTGGGTGCTGCGAGTTTTTGCAGCTCTCTTGTCGCACAGTTGAAAATACACTGGTGTTAAGTCAGTTCGTAAGTGGAGTTCATTCAGGTGTTTCTCTAGGCACTGTGTGGGTGTGGAAATTGGAGTCCGTTTCCTCTTGTCACGGCGTGCGTGTGTGAGAAAAGGGTGAGGAGCTTGGGGACAACTCGCTGGTAGGTCGCAGCTCTTGACAGCTGTGACCAGCTTACGGGTGGCTTTCTTTTGCCCTGTGTCTGTGACTTGTCCCGTAGCTGTCAGGCGGGACTGTCCCTCGGAATACCGCGCATGTGAGTTGTGCCAGCAGCACTTCAGAAGCGGCTTATCCTGTCCTTATTCTGACGGTGAGGAAATGCAGATGTGCCCCAGCTCATGCTGTCTGAAACACTGAAGAGCTAAGAACCGTCAAAGTATAGCTGACAGGAGTTTGGCACCACCTTATCTCTAGGGACTGGCGAGGGGAGGGGTTGGTTTGGCTCCCTTCTACATCAGCGTGTTGTGTCCTCCGCAGAGCCACCTTACTGGTGCTGGTAATGGAGCCAGTGGCAACAGTGGCCATGGGGATGCCAAGTGAGCAGCTTAATGGAAGTGGTGTGCGGTGGAACGGGGGGTCTTCTCCCAGGCCTTCGGAAAAGGCTGTTTGCTTGTCTCCCGAAGTTGACTGCAGTGAGGGCAAATGGCCAAGCAGCGACGTGTTCCACGTGCGGGGGTCAGACATCTCTGCGCCACACGCCTGTGCTGCCCGGTTGGGATGTCTGGAAGTGCTGAGCCTCTTAGTTTGTTCACTGTGTCCGGCCTGGCTGCAAGTTGCTGGAGACTGCAGGTACCACAGCTTGATGCAGACAGAGATCATTGACTTAAAATGCAACTCCTGTGAGAGATTTGGCCCTGGAGTAAAAGCTGTTCTCGTGGAGCATAAAGCTGATGTTAATGCTCTGCGTTTCTCACCGCGAAGGCAGTGTGAGCCTTTGCTGTTAGGGCGGTGCCTTAGTTAACTGCCCTTGATGTGACCAGGTTGTCCTGTCGGCACGTGAAGCTGTTGTGGGCAGCGGGACGTTCCAGTGACGGGGGCGCTTGTTTGGGCTGCTTGCTGGCCAGCAGTGACGTTCTGCAGTACCGAGAGGGAAGGAGAACTGATGTAGACAGGTAGCACTTCCCTTTGGCAGCAGTACAGGGTGTGAGGGAGGTCTGATGCTGCTGGCACTAAACAGGGGCTGTGCCAGCCTTTCCCATGAGGTGGGCTGGGGTCTCTGTGCAGTACCTGGCACTGGTGACTGGCCAGGGCACTGTAAGTGCGCCCGTCCGCTCAGAACCTGTTGGGTTGTGTTACATCTGGGAAGCGTTGGCCTGCGAGACACTCACGTGGAGATTGTCAGTGAAGTTCTCAAAGCAGTGTGTGCCAGTGTCTGTGCCCGGGCAGGCCTTGCACTGCCGACCTCTCCGCACACCTCTGGTTTGCACCTGTTGCCTTAATCCCTGCTCAGATCTTCCCGAAGTTCCTGCCTGGCAGAAGACGCTGAATACGCAGCGGTGCTGTTGAGAGAAGACTCTGGATTTGAAAGCGAGGGAGGAACACCTGCCCCCTCAAGCACTCTGGCCATATAATAAGGCAGAGAATGGACTCTGTAGATGGGTTATTCCAAAAGGCTTTTGATTATCGTGGCTGTTACTCCATTATAGGGTTTCGGTTGCCCTTGAGTCTGCAAAGAAGGAAGGGAGTGCAGCTTCCCCTGCTGGCGCGTGCCAGCACAAACGAGCGAGCCGAGAGCCAGGGCTGACACGGTGCTCTCACGGCTGGTAGATGCAGTGGAGACAACCTCTGTGGTGCTCGCTTGGTGCTGCCGGGTGGAGCCCGGTGCCTTAATTATTAGCCAGAACGCTTCCTAGGGCTTCGGCGTAGAGCTGCGAGGTCCCATCTAATTGGTTTCCTGCAATTTCCCAGTTTGGAGTGAGAGCTGTTTAATTACTGAGCTCTTCTCGTGGGAGTGGCTGCAGGCTTCCTTCCTTTGGGGAGATCTCTCTGTGTTCAGAGCTCACTCACGGGTGGCTTTGTACTTCTCACGGCTGGCTCTTTGGTGCCTGAGCGGCATGGTGCAGAGAATGTGTGGGTGCCTCCACCGATGGGTACCCAAGTGTGTGAGCCCTGGAAGGAGGGACCGTTTCTTGCTGGTTGTTTTGGCTGCTGTCTCTCTGTTACGGCTGTTGGCCTCTACTTCTCTCCCTTCTGTGGGAGGAATTGAGCAGCACAACTGTGTTTAAAGAGGAATTGAGATTTTGGTTGTGACCGAGCGTGAACACTGAGGGGTTTGCTCGGTCCTGCAAATGCAGGTTCCAAAGCCAGAGTTAGGATTTCGTAGACCTGCTGCGGAGCTCATGCACGCTGCTGGCCCTGGAGTACCCAGAGTGGGGCTCTTGCAGGCTGAGTGCCCTCTTTCCTCCTAAGCCGTTTGGATTCGCAGCAGCTCGGGCAGTCTGTGCGCGGACTGACTGCTGGCAGCAAAGCACCTACGTATTAGCAAGTGATGCAGTCTGCCTGCCAAAGAGTGCGTGTGCTCTCAGTGCAAGAGTCTGCTCGTCCCTAAGGGTAACGCTTGGTGTTGGTGCTTTTTATGAGCAAAACCAACAAAGACTTCACGAGACCAGAGGTGTGATCAGCAGGCCAAGAGACATTCTTCTCCCCATCTGCTCTGCCCTTGTGAGGCCACATCTGGCGTACCATGTCCAGCTTTGGGCTGCATATAACAGACTCTCAGAACATCAGGGATTGGAAGGGACCTCAGAAGATCATCCAATCCAATCTCCCCACCACAGCAGGATCCCCTAGCCATTAAGGATTGGCAGGGACCTCGAAAGACCATCCAGTCCCATCCTCCTGCCACAGCAGGATCCCCTAGATCCAGTCATTAGGGATTGGAAGGGACCTCGAAAGACCATCCAGTCCCATCCTCCTGCCACAGCAGGATCCCCCAGATCCAGTCGCACAGGAACATGGCCAGGAGGGTTTGAAATGTCTCCAGAGAAGGAGACTC
>JAOXOE010032779.1:0-10728 GCA_028565055.1 Phoeniculus purpureus
GTCTAGCAGCTAGATAATAGGATAAAGGTTGGACTCGACCCTGGAGGTCCTTTCCAGCCATGATGATTCTGTGATTCGAACAGGGACATCAGGACAGTAGATCTGAACTAGCCAAGTGGATAATTGGTACTGTCTGCTCGGAAGATAACTGGCAGAGAATTCTAGGGGGAGGACAGGTTGAGATTTGAAGACAGTTGGAACATGGGTAGTGAGTATTTGCATTGTACTGCATTCTGCTTAGTTGCTCTCTCAGCTTAAGCCACAATATATGGAGATTAACAGTGCTGAGAATGATCTGTGTAATTGTTCAAAGCTCAAATGAAAACATATTATTTAGAAAGCATATCTTACACTTATGTGGTTTGGTGTTCCTTCTCTACATCTGACTAGCAAGTTTGATAAAAAAGCCCCAAATACCTACTGTTACAGTAATTGTAAAGAATGTATTGGTGACAAAAATAACTAAGGGATATTTTTTTCCCATAATTGAAAAACAGAAATGTGGTGCTTTTCGTAACAATCAATATATTTGTTACCTATCTGAAGGTATTTTCTTATTGGAAAACCATTGTTTTTCCAGTAAAGAAGTTGTTTTTCAGTAAAGAAGTTAGAGACACTGCAGAACTGGGAAGGCAACTTTGTGAAATTGCTCAAATTCGTTCTATGGTCTTGATTCCTTAAGCATTTACCAAATATTTAACATAAACACCATCCCACATAAAATCCATCATCTGCCAAAGTATTTCCTGCCATTATCCTGAATAACACTGAAACTGATTAATCCATTATCATGATATCCAGCTTCAATAGAAGATAAGTTGAAGATGCATGTTTGGCTTAGTCTAAGCGTGTAAACCACAGATTCAAATCTTGGATTAGAATACTTCTATACATTGAATTTGATTGTTTAAAGTTCCTCCTCCTTTCAAGTTTAGTAACACTTTCTATGACCAGCTAACTAGCCATGAAATATATTTTTAAAAAGCAAAAAATGGAAGTAATCTGCAGTCAATAAAAATGAGGCAATAAACAAGATTTTAAAGGCATGATTTAAAAACTTTCTATTAAATGTTAGCCAGTATCTGGTATGGTATATTTAGTAAAACACAATAATTTCTCAAGAAAAATGGTACATTTTCAGTCTCTACAGTCACTATACATATTACACAATGGACAACTCACTGAAATTAATGCATACACTTATAAGTATGTGAAAGCATAAAGATTTATCTGCAGATGGATAAATATTAGACTTTCTAATCAAAAAGAAAGAGGAGAATGGTAGAAAATGAAAGAAAAATATTTTATTAACAGAGAGTAAATAAAGGGCTAAAAGACAAGTTGTGACCACAGGATTTTCCCCCACCCTCTCCTTTTTCCCCTCCCCATGCTAGCACAGTAAAATCCAATCCCACTCTTCTAAGAGAAAGAGGAGAGAGCAAATGGATTATCTTTCACCAGATCTGTGTAGCAGAAAAGAAGATGGCAAATCTGCTCTGAGTCAGATGCCAGAAAAAGAACTCTCTTCCTCATTCCAAGTGGTTTTATTTCTAGAAAGGCATATCCACTTATTGCATGTCACATGTAAAAAGAGTCAGAGATCATCCTATGACAAAAGGTTAGGTCCTTGACATAACTGTTTATCATTCCTTCCATTACACTTACAATTACACTGCATAGCAACACTTTCCAAACATTTACATACCATATATAAGCAGGCAAAATATATCTTAAATGCCAACATGTGTTGTATTAAAGAAGGAGAATTTTTGCTTTTGAATAAAACCTGCTGTTGAAGGAGAGAAAATGAGTTTTCATGTCACAAAAACCCCACATAAGTGAACACCTACTTTAAACTGTGAGTTTGGTGCTGATATTTCTGCTAGCAAACCACAAGTCAAAAGTATTTACAACTGCGGATTTAGCTGATTTCTCACAGTAAGGACTTATTTATAATCAAAAGAAAATCAAGTAATTTGACAAGAACATCTAGGAAAGCTTCAGGCTGTGTATTTCAAAGTTATTTGAGCTATGACAGAAATTGAACTCAGTGCGAAAGGATTTTCTTTCTTACTTTTAAATTGCAAAGTGACGGTATGGAGAAAAAAAGATGGTTGAGTAACCTAAGCTAATGTTGATCTTATAAGAAAGTCCTGTGTTTGAAAATATAATTCAAAAATTAATGGCAAAATATTCTCAGAGTTGAATATTTTTATTGACTGATCCATTTACAGCACTCAGGATTTTTATCTCTCAAGGGCACCAGTTTATAAGTATTTTTTTCCTGCTCTTCTTTTTTGGCTGCAAAATGTTTATTAGATTTACTTTACCTATGTAGATTTACTTTACCTATGTGCTATGAAGTTTTTGGCAATTATATTAAGGCAGCTGAAACATTAATAAGTCCAAACATTCCATGAGGATTTGAATACAGTAACATTTAACTTAGTATTGGAACTTGAAACTATCATCTGTACTTAACTGTCATAATAAAGTATGTTTTTTACAGGATAGGCAGTGCAGAGAGCTGCATTGCTGAACAGAGCAATAAGGGGTGCGTGTGACATCTCCACCAGGTCCAAATAGTAACCTGCTTCTTTAATTTGTCTAGTCATCAGTCAGTTATTCAGCTTTTACTGCTTTCTTCTGAATTCCTTCATTAGTACAACTGAGGAAGATGCAGTTTATTTTTTTGCCCCTTTTTTAGGGTTTAAGGTAAAATAAATGTTCTCCTGTTATGATTAACATTACAAAGAAAAAACCTTATGCATTTTTGTAAAGATAGATAGGAATTTGTGGTTAGCAATTTTGAAATCTGTTATACACACTATTTTATTATTCCTATGCACCACACTAAACCATGAGACCAAACTAAACCAAGCTTCATACAAAATCCTTACTTTGTAGGATACAAAAATCCCCTTTTCATTTCAATTTCCTGAAAATCAGTTAGCTACATATAGGATCAATTTTCTAAGCACTTTCATGAATTAAAAAAACAAAAGTCTATAGATTTGTCTTACCCATACAGATTACATTAGGCTAATTAATTAATACAATAGATCAGGTGATATTAAGTGTCAACATTTGCCAAGACAGTGATCTAGAATACCATTAAATTTAGCCCTTTCTTTTCCGCATTGTTATATCATTAGTTGAAACAACCATCAAATGGATTGATGATTATGTGATTTGCAGTTAAATAAAGTGGAAAAAATAGCTTCTGACTGTAGTCAATGGTCTGATCTAGAGGCTGCTAGTTAATTCAGGGAGAGTCTTCAGAAAACTTCGTAGGAGTTTCTTTCTGAGCCATGGGAACATTACGGGTTCATGAATGTTGTGGATGCTTTCTCCAGTCACTTAACACATGTAGTGAACATCTGTTTTAGACATTTTAAACTCAAATTTTAACAGTTGTATACACAAAGTGTATGGGAAAGAAAGCCTTGGTAAATAATGTCATGTTGGGTTGGTTAATCTCAAGTGTTTTAAAATTAAACTATTTACAATAGTGTTTGTTGCAGAAAAGTGTTTAGAAAGCAATTAAAAAATTTTAGAATAAACTCATGATGGCTATAGAAGAAAATGTTATGCACAAATATACATATGTCCTTCCCATCCTGCCAAGGGTGAGGGGACGTGAGTGAATGAGCGGCTCGGTGTGCACTCAGTTGCTGGCTGGCCACAACAACACATCAGTTAGTTTGTGGAGTTATTGAGGGAAAATCTGCACTTAGTATAGCTGTTTACACACTCATATTGTTGTAAGAATCATTGCCAGAAGCACATTTCAGTGACCTGTTGTGCCACGTAGATATGCATACGTCTACTTACAGATGAGGCTGGATGGGATCTACTCAATGATATTGAAGGAGACAGAAGAAGATCTCACCAAAATGTTCAGAGAAGGACAAAAGCTCATGAAAGATGAGCAGCACAAGCATAATGAGAAGCAGATGAAGGTGCTGTGGTTGTTTAGTCTGGAGAAAAGGAGGATGAGGGCAGGCTTCATTGCTTCCTACGATTACTTTGTTGTAGTTTGAAAATTACCAGAATTTTCAGATGTAGGTTTGTGCTTCCATGAAGAAAAAAAAGGCTCTGTTGTTTTGTTAGGACACCCCTCCCCACAGTGACCTGTCCTGGGGGGAGGTGACACTGTCCCAAGTACCTGCCCTTAAGGGGTGTTGCTAGATGAGCAGATAAAAGGGGGAAGTGATATTGGTCCTGCCTTTTTTTGCTGAGGGCTTTCAGCCCAGCACAGGGGCTGTAGCCTCGTGCTAACCCTCACCTTCAGGAAGGGGTGGTTGGGGGGGGAAGACAGCTTCCAGCGGCTACCTCCCCTGGGACAGAATGGGCTCATGGGGTCAGGTCTGCTCCTGTAACCGACAGGGTGGGGCAGGATGGCCCTGCCTGGCAGAGACCCCAGCGCAGTCTTGGGGGTGAGTAGGATGAAGGTGAAGCCAAGTGGGTTAAGATCAACAACAAAAGATTAAAAACAACAGTAATAACAATGACAAAATGGGTGATATTTAGTGCACTGCTCACCCCTGTTCCATACTGGGATGTGCCATGCCACACCGTGCCATGCCACACCATGCCATGCCACACTGCACCTAACTAATACTAGTTATCAGTTCTACTGCAGTGAGTGCATTTATCAATGGCAGTTCCAAAACTACTTGCAACTTTAATGAACCATTTATTATTTTAATTAGATTTGCAAGACATCCTATCCTTGTTGGAATTAGAACAGACCTAATTCTGTTCAATGATTTTACTTTTCAGCTCAGTCCCTTCTAAGTAATTGCACTTTCTGAAGTTGACATATTTGTGCAGACACTGTTTCTACAAGTGGTAATGCTTGATGTTTACAGGTATTAACAGGGGTTGGTGTGCAGAAAGGCTCTTGCTTATACTTTGTCTTTTGAAGACCAAGGTCACTGCTATATGTTGTGTACCACATTGAGAGTGCAGTAAACTAGAGGTCGTACCTGCAGGGAGCAGTGGATAGGGCAGGTGACCCTAAACTGACCAACAAGGTATTCCATTCTATTTACAGAATCATATTTCTTGATGCTTGTGAGAGCAGATATGCATCATATTTATTATAAAACTGAGAGATCACAGGGTCAAGCCCTCTCTCAAAGTGTTCCTGAATCCAGTTCTTGAATTCCAGTTTCTGAATCTGGTTCCTGTCTGCTGTTGACTCCAGTCTGAGGCTTCCCCAGTGTCTGCTCTGTGGCATCGGTGATGACAGTGATGCAATTGCCATCAGAGAGATTGGGTTTGATACTGGGTTTGTATGTATTTATACATATTTAATTTTATAATTATTATTTTCATTAAATATTATTAAAGATGTTCTTCAATCTTTCTATAAGTGATCTAGCTGCAGGAACCAAATGCACATAAAATAAATTAGGTGCAATAAGTTATCCTGTATGAAGCAGGTATTTGGACTTGATGATCATTATGGATCCCCTCCAATCTGAGATTCTATGATTCTATGACTTCTTGTCCTCAGAAATTTCATTGAAAGTTCCTTGAAAGGTCACAGAATCATAGAACAACCCAGGTTTCAAAGGACACTGAAAGACCATCTGGCCAAACTTTAATGGCAAAGAAATCCTAGATGCATTTATCTAGCTCCTTGTCTAATCACATCTTGAAAATCTGTAGCAATGGAGACTCCACTGCCTCTCTGCAGAAGTTGTTCAGTGATTGATTACTCTCTCTTCAAAAAAAATTCATAAATATGAAAATTACCCAATGTGTGTCCTTGTGAAGACAGTTTCTGACATCCATACAAGCCACACTTAATTACAGGAAGAACGTCTTAAGATCACCTTTGTCCTCTTCAGGGAGGAAAGATCTAAATACTTCTAAACTAAATGCTTCTCCACAACACCCCTGGGCAACCTGTTCCAATGCTCCATCACCCTCACGGGGAAGAAGTTCCTTCTCGTATTTATATGGAATCTCCTATGTTCCAGCTCACACCCATTGCCTCTTGTCTTATCACTAGATGACATTGAGAAGAGCCTGGCTCTCTCCTCCTGACACGCACCCTTCACATATTTATCAACATTAATGAGGTCAACCCTCAGTCTCCTCTTCTCCAAGCTCAAGAGACCCAAATATCTCAGCCATTCGTCATCAGGGAGGTGTTTCACTTCCTTCATCATCCTTGTTGCTCTGTGCTGGACTCTATCCAGCAGCTCCTTATTCTTCTTGAACTGAGGGGTCCAGAACTGGACATAATACTCTAGATGTGGTCTCACTAGTGCAGAGGGGGAGGAGAACATCTCTTGATCTGCTAAACACCCCCCTTCTGATCCACCTCAGGATGCTGTTGGCCCTCTTGGCTACAAGAACACACTGCTGGCTCATTGCCATCCTAATGGCCACTAGGACCGCCGGATCCCTTTCTCCTACACAGCTCTTGAACAGGTCAGTCCTCAGCCTATACTGGTACCTAGGGTTGCTCTTGCCCAGATGCAAGACTCTACACTTACCTTTGTTATGTTTAATGAAATTTTATCTTCTAAGCTGTGAGCCACCAGCTTCTCTAGGAGAAAGCTGTGGGAAACGGTGTCAAATGATTCACTGAAATGCAGATAAATGACATCTCACCTCTGCACTGCTGAGAACTCATCTGGAGTATTTTGCCCAGTTCTGGGCCTTTCAGTTCCAGAAGGACAGAGAACTGCTGGAGAGTCCAGTGCAGAGCGACAAAGATGATGAAGAGAGTAGAATGATGAAGGGAGCTGGATCTCTTTAGCTTGGAGAAGAGGACGTCTTGTTGTAACATCGTTAATATTTATAAATATGTGAGGAGCAGATGTCAGGAAGATGGAGCCAGGCTCTTCTCAATGTCATCTAATGACAGGATGTTGCAGTTTGAAAATTACCAAAATTTTCAAATGCATAGATTTGTGCTTTCATGAAGAAAAAGCTCATTTTGCTTTAAGAGGATCGTCCCACTAACCTGTCCTGCAGGTGGACTATGTGACACTATAAAAGAAGGCTGACGATCCAGCTTTGCCTCTCGTTGGGGTCTTTGCCCCAGCACACCTGCACGGAGCTCTGTCTTTCCCTGCTCACACTTCCAGACGAGAGGGGAAGACGGGACAGAGGTGGCATGGCAGCTTACCACATCCCCTCTCCTCCTGCTGGAGATAGTGAAGGGTGGTGCCTGTGTCAGAGGATTTGAAACCAAATGATCATGTAATGATAGGATGAGAAGTAATGGTTTTAAGGTGGAACAGGTAGCCTACAAAGGTGGTGGAGGCCTCATCCCTCTAGACATTCAAGGTCAGACTTGAACTTGGGCTCTGAGCAGTCTGTTCTAGAGATGTCCCTGCTTGTTGTTGGGACATTGGAGTAGATGGCATGTAGAGGTCCCTTCCAACCCAATAGATTTTATGATTCTATGATCTCTGAGGTCACAGAATTACACAGAATCACAGAATGTTAGGGGTTGGAACGGACTTTGAAAGATCATCTAGTCCAACATCTCTGTCAGGTCCCTTCCAACCTAAATCATTCTGATTCTATGAGTAAATAGGAACCTATTAGTAATCTATTTCTTACTGGATAGACTCAGAGCTTAAAAATACATTACCCACAGATAGACTAAGTCTTTTCAGGTATTCAAGTTAACCAAAATATTAAGTGTATTTCTTTTCTGAAAGATTGTAAAGCAATCCTAGGCTGTGTTAGTACAGATGATACTATTGTCTTGTCAATTTAACTCCTTCAATGACAGAAAATAGTATTAGCTTCTTTTCTACCATCATTAAGTCATTTTAAAGAGTGAGATGGATCATCCTGTTTAAATAAAAGTGTCAGTATGGTGATGTATGAAAGAAAGCTATTTCATAGCCATTTCATTGTTAATTCAGGGAGGTCATTTTTATCCATTTCTATTTCTGTTCCTAAATGAGCTTTTGTGAAGGCTTTATGACTGCAGTGAATATGCTCTGTGAATATCAATATCCACTTGATCTTGAAGGTTGCTACTAGATACAAGTACTGTCTGAAATGTTCTACATATATTTATGTATCAGTCAAACTGCTTAATAGGCTGTTATTTTGTAACTGTTTAACTTTACATTCTAATTTTGTAAGGATAGACCACTTAACTATTCTTTTTGTTGTAAGTAAATTACAGCATGAAGGCATGTGACTCGCTAAACACATTGCAGTATGCTCTGAGGTAACTGTGACTATAAGAGAAAGAAGTGTTCCTTGTTTATTACATATCCATGCACAAAGCAATACTTAAAATTCTGAGGTTAAAGTGCTGAATCTGTCACACTTAAATAGAGATTTGTGTTTGAAATAGTTACCATAGATTCTTCTTACAGTCAAGGGAGAGAGAAAATAGATTCACCAAGCATAAAATTTGTCTGGTTTGTTACAAATGTCAACACTACGGTGAGAAGACTATCAGTCTCCTTGAAAGCTTTTGAGAATTCCTTTAGGGAAGTGAACTGAGATGGTGCTCAAATGCAAGTGTCGTTATAGTGACTATCTATACTTTTTGAAATGAAAACTGAAATGTCTGAAACATCCACAAAATGCCATTACAGTTTTTCCTCTGAATAAATGTTAAAATTCATCTGTAATTTTAATCAACAAAAACAAATCAGCTTTGCCTGCTTGTAGTTGCTTAAACCCTAGAGAAAGGGGAAAACATATATTGCTTAAATTGTCCATAAGCAAGGGCTATGGGGTGCTTGACACATGATCTTGACTCTGAATGCTTTATGGTTTAGATCACATTTTCTTCCTTATATACTCTAGTGATAGAAAGTGACATAGCTGCCTCAATATCAAACTGAGAGGGTAAGACAAAGCAAACAAAAAAACCCAAGTAGTATACAAATGTATAGGTGTGTGCAACTGCAAGAGAAATTGAAGTCCATTCAGACATACTTTTATATAAACTGATCTTCAATTACCTTTTAAGAATTCTTCTATGGAGAAAACTGCTGGTGATCACACCATAGGCCTGCTGTGTTGAACAGAAGATAATGTTCAGGTGAACTGCCTGCTGTGTTTTGGAGCATTTTAGAGTGCAGACAGGTTTCAATATTCTGTGCATGACCTAGTCAAATCCATTAGCATCACTTAGTTTTGTGACACACCACGAACCTAATCTAGACAGCCGAGATACTTCCACTGGTGTCACCTGCTGCTAAAGTAGATTAAATTTGTAAATAGCTCCACTTTAAGCCTCTCACAGAAGCAATATAGACATGTGCAGCCAAGTGTTTATAGCTGACTACACTAGTTTTCTGTCAAGATGGGCTAGTTAAAAAAGAGGCAGATGATAGATTATTGAAAAACACGTAAAAAGTATAAATTAATTAATTAATTTCCTTTAATAAGAAAAATGAAACATCTGTGTGGAAACAAATAAAGTGAAAAAAAGTGCATTAATCAGGTAGACATAACAGTGAAAGGAAAAGAGAATAGACAAGAAGACTCCACTATTTGTTCTGGTATATTAAAGAGTATGTGTTAAGTCTGGTGGGTTTTCAGAGTAGGCGATGGGGTTGCTGGTGCCTTCCCTGTAAAAAAGCTTTGTGAAATTTCCCTCCAGCTCTGGGTCAGACTGTCCTCTGGCTAAGCTGAAACACTTAGTCTCTCTTCAAATAAGGAGGGGAAAATTCCATGTGTTATAGTTTTCCTATTTCTTGGGGCCTTTTTTTTTGGGAGAAGTCTTTAAGTTTGGAGAGAGAGGTGGAACCATGTGGTCACCTAGGTCAGTGAGGAGGCTAGTGAGCAGCCATTGGCCTTCAGATTGTGGTAAGAAAGTAAACTGATAGCCTTTGGAGACTACAGAGATTAGCAAAGAAGATGATAGCTTGTAAAACCAAGCATGTGTTAGCAGGGGATGGATCCTGAAAAGGACCATGACTCTGAGGAAAAGACCCACACTGGAGTGGTTCATTTTTGAGAGGACAACAGCCTGATAGAGACACTCCCCCCGCCAACACTAACCAGAGAAACTAATGGAGGACTATCTTCTTGGGGTATAAACCACATTGCCACAGGGAAGGGTTGCCAGGGATTTTCCCCATGAGGAAAAGGAGACAGCAGAGTTGGAACAGGAAAGGTGCATGTTAGAACCACTTGTATCTCTCCCTGCACCTTGTGCTGGGTTTTTGTTGTTCAGATACATCCGATTTTGTTTTTCTCTAACTCCAATTTGTCTTTTGCCCATGACCATAATTGGTGAGTGAGCTCTGTTCTTTTTCTCAGACCTCATACCTTTTCTTGTACTTTTTCCTGCCCTGAGGGTAGGTTTGCAGAAGAAGCTGTGTGGGATTGGTTTTACACTACGATACAGTATTCATGTCTCACTGTCTTTAAAAGTATGCATGTATAATTTCTGTAAAGAAAAATCCAGTTATCTTCACACACCGTAAGGCACATGTTTGAGATCAAGTCAAAGTAACTGTTGGGGGACACAGCATTTTAATAGAATGAAACTGTGTCAGGTAACTAGATAATCTGCAGTTTTTAAGGAACTAGTCTTACAGCTGTTAGTGTCCTTCTTTCAAAAAGCACTAAAAATAATAAGTAGGAGCTCTGAAATGAAGTCCTCAACGTTTTCCTAATTTTTTTACAAAAAGCACACAATCACAGAATCATCATGGCTGGAAAGGACCTCCAGGGTCATCAAGTCCAACCTTTATCCTATTATCTAACTGCTAG
>JAOXOE010032780.1:0-10727 GCA_028565055.1 Phoeniculus purpureus
CTCACCACTCTCACGGTGAAGAACTTCCTCCTCATATCCAATCTAAATCTACCCATCTCCAGCTTTGCTCCATTCCCTTTCCAATCCCTAATGTTCTATGATTTTTTTTTCTTTATGATAAGCAACATCCCCCCTGCCCCAACACCTTAAAACCTTCCTTTTTTAAGCAAAGGACTTCAAACCTTGACTTTCACTTTTCCAGCCTGGTTCATTGCCTTCTGTAACATTCAGGTACTACCCCAAGTCTGCTGTAATGAAAAAAGCTCTCAGTTACAAAAAGCCCCAACCCCATATGGTTCAACATCTGATTTGTTTCGTCACCTAAGTCGCAAGGTGAAAACCTTCCCTTGCACATGTGCTTAGGAGTCGGGCTGCGGATTCCTCCAGAGAAAGAGGTTGCTGTCTGTTTTTGAAGGAGGCAGCTCTGCCTTTGATGTAGCCCTAAGTGAGGAGGTGGCCTCATCTTGCCGTGTGTTGCCTTCACAAAGACCCTAACTGCTGGCCCTTATTTTCAGTTCATATAGGAAACTCGAAGCAGACTCTCACAGTCACAGAATCACAGAACATCAGGGATTGGAAGGGACCTCAGAAGATCATCCAGTTGAATCCCTCTGCCACAGCAGGATCTCCTAGATCAAGTCGCACAGGAACATATATATCCAGGTGGGTTTTAAACGTGCTAATCCTGACCAGCCTGGGATCTACTCTAAGCTGAAGTACAGATACAGGTGTTCATACAGGTCCAGGTGTTGGTACAGATGTTGGTACAGATACAGGTGTTGGTACAGGTCCCAGTGTTGATAGAGGTCCACTTGGTACAGATACAGGTGTTGGTACAGGTCTGGGTCTTGGTACAGGTCCAGTTGATACAGATACAGGTGCTGGTACAGCTCCAGGTATTGGTACAAGTCCAGTTGGTACAGATACAGATGTTGGTACAGGTCCAGGTGTTGGTAGAGGTCCAGGTGTTGGTACAGGTCCAGTTGGTACAGATCCAGGTGTTGGTACAGGTCCAGTTGGTACAGATACAGGTGTTAGTACAAGTACAGGTCCAGCTGGTACAGGTATAGGTGCATGAGTTGGTAAAGGTCCTGTCAGACACACTTTACTGTTAGTAAGGAGTCCTCTTGCTGCTGGAGGCTCCAGTCAGGTGAAGGCACTAATGGGAGTTATTGATCCTGAACAGCTTCAGCTGAGGCATCACCCACACCCTCTGCTCAGGAACCCATTTAAGCTCAACTTGGTGCCCTCAGCTCTTCTCAGCTGTGCTAGAGAGGTGCTGGTCTGCAGCTCAGTCACATCCATGTCTGTGTTCCTCTTGGATCACCTTAGTCATGCTCAGATTCATGAACTCTTTCCTTTGGTAAAAGCCTTAATGTGATTAATGTGATGGATCTGCCCAGGAACTGCAGGGTGGTGTCTGACCTGGGTTATCCTCCCTGCAGCTGACCCTGGCCTGCGGGCTGACTGTGTGCCTTGTCACCTTGTCCTCAGACCCACCCCACCACCATGAATTTGACTGAAGATGGTTGAACCTGGCTGTGATCTCTGTCTGCTCTGCTCCCTCAGGTCCTGGGGGCTCTGCTGGGTGAGTTAGCAGGCTGGGCTCCTGCCTCTCTGTCCCTGCAAAGTCTTTCAAACCTTAAATCTCTGTGGCTTGAATTAGGTTTGCTGAGATGACTCATGGCAGGGGTTAAAGAATTTGATAAATGGCGCTCTTTCCTGGGACTGGGAGCTTGTACTGGGGGTAATGGTGTCATCCAGGGCTACCTTCTGGATGAGACATGATATATCCCTGTTGGAGGGGGGATAGACTAGGTGTGTTGAGGCATGAGTGAGTGTGACATCGGATTTTTGGCTATGGGGGTGCTGCTCCAGTAGGATGTGGAGGGTTCAGCTGAGCCTACTGCCACGTAACCTTGGACCTCCGCTCCCCTTGGAGGGTTATGAACTGTCTAGAAGGGAAGAAATCTATGAATGGTTAAAAAAGTAGGTGCTGTGTGTCATGTCATCAGCGTGGAAGATCTTATCTGAGCCAACAGCACCCGAAGGAAGACTGAAACCCAGAGATGTTGGTTTTACTAGGGGGATGAGATGGAGTTCATGTCTGCAGCAGTCTTTAATGCTGGATATTCCTGTAAAGCAGGCTGTATGATGTGATAGGATATACCTGGGGGTCCTAATTGACAGGCGGCTGGATGTGAGCCAGCAGGGTGCCCAGGTGGCCAAGAAGGCCAGTGGCATCCTGGCCTGGAGCAGAAACGGTCCAGCAGGAGTAGAGAGGGGGTTGTCCCCCTGTACTCAGCACTGGGGAGGCTGCACCTTGAGCACTGGGTTCAGTTTTGGACAACTCAGGACAAGGGAGACAAGGGAAGGAAGGGCCTGGAGAATAAATCTTATGAGGGCAGACTGAGAGTTGGGGCTGTTTAGCCTGAGGGAGAGGAGGCTGAGGGGAGACCTCATCGCTCTCTACAACTATCTGAAAGAGACTGTAGAGATGCCGGTGCTGGGCTCTTCTCACAGGTAACTAGTGACAGAAGCAGAGGGAAGGGCTTCAAGCTTCAACAGGAGAGGGTTAGAGTGGACATCAGGAAGAAATTCTTCAAGGAGAGAGTAGTCAGGCACTGGACTGGGCTGCCCAGGCTGGTGGTTGAGGTCCCACCCCTGGATGTGTTTAGAAGTTACTTGAATGTAGTTTTGGGGGATGTAGTTTAGGGGTGACCTTGTAGAGTAGGGTTGATGGTTAGACTCGATGATCCCAGGGGTCTTTTCCAGCCTGAATGATTCAGTGATTCTATGAAAACAATACAGTTTGATTCTGTTATTTAATGGAACAGACGAATCCAAACAATTAAGATACCTTACAGGTCTCTTCCCACTAAAATGATTCTGTGAACAGAGCTTTTATCACAGATTGGAAATTCAGATCTCAATTTTAACAGCCACCACCATCCACCTCTTGCTTTTGTATTTTGAAGCAATTCTACTGCCTTTGTTCCCCTCATAAGAAGGGAGGTGGTTATCAGATCAAGAGAGGTTCTCCTCCCCCTCTACTCTCCCCTGGTTCCAGAAGGACACGGAGCTGCTGGACAGAGTCCAGGGCAGAGACACAGAGATGAGGAAGGGAGTGGAGCATCTCTTTGAATAAGAAAGGCTGAGGGATCTGGGGCTCTTCAGCTTGCAGAAAAGGAGACTGAGGGTTGACCCCTTGAATGTTGATCAATATGGAAAGGATGGGTGTCAGGAGCATGGAGCCAGGCTCTGCTTTACTGATCGGACAAAGGGCAACAGTTGTCAGCTGAAACAGAGGAGATTCCACTACAATATGAGAAGGAACTTCTATATGGTTGGGGTGCCAGAGCCCTGGAAGGGGCTGCCCAGGGGTGTTGTGGAGTCTCCTTCTCTGGAGGTGTTTAAAACCCACCGGGCCATGTTCCTGTGCAACTGAATCTAGGGGATCCTGCTGTGGCAGGAGGATTGGACTAGATGATCTTTCGAGGTCCTTTCTGATCCCTAATGTTCTGTGATAAGTAGAGGAACCCTGCACCCCTTCTTCCCCCATCAGTGCTTCATCCTGGGTTAATCACCAGCTGTAGGTAGCACTTTCTGCATCACAATATTGGCACCACCCCCCTTTTTTCCTCTGGTTATTGAATTGTCTCTCTGAGGTTGAGAAGCACTGCAGCTGAAGTGCTGATGAAAGCTCTAAACATGGAGCTGCTAATACAGAGCTGTAGCAGCAATTTAACTCCGTATGACACAGTAAATAAGTTACCTGCAATTCTTTGATCAACCCTTCTCTTCTGCTACGAGCCGCGTGTGTTGACAAATTGTGTCACCAAAAAGAAATGTGAGTGTTTGATGGAATAAGAGGGGAACATGCACGTGCTGCGAGTCTAAAAATGCTCTGAATTGACTGCTGTAGAGTTTTTGTAGAGTTAGAACCTTAGTCAAGGTGCAGGAGAAAGGACTGGGTTGGAGGCAGGACAGTTTGAGGCCAGTGTCCTTCTACTGGCCAGGAGAAGCCATGGTGGCCTCAAAGCCCTCCTGAACCTTTACACAGGCTTTGAAAAGCGCAAAGCATACCAGAGCATAGAGCTGTAGCCAGGTGGGGCTGGTTGTGCTTTGGGCTTGTAGCAGTAAACTGGGCAGTTTCTGGAAGAGGGTTTCTGTGTGTGGCTCCTTGAAGAGGGTGCAGTACCACCCACTGGAATGTGCTGCCCAGGGTGGTGGTTGAGTCCTCCACCCTTGGGTGTACTTAAAAGCCATTTAGATGTAGAGTTGGGGGATCTGGTTTAGGGGTCAACTTGTAGAGTAGGGCTGACGGTTGGACTCGATGATCCCCAGGGTCTTTCCCAACCTGAATGATTCTATGACTGGCTGGGGAGGAGGTATGGATCCACGGCTTTAGGATGAGAACTGGAAGCAACTTTGGAGATAAAATGCTAGCAGTGGTGCTGGAAGTGTTTGATGGAGCTTCAACAGCAGTCTTGGTCCAGTTTGAGGCTTCTGAGCCATTTCCCAGTAGGTTTCAATGTCTGCTGCTTGACAAACATGACAGCAGAGCTGAGTGAAATGAGAACATGAAAACAAAGGTGGAGTGTAGAGTTGGAAAGCAGATCTAGACCTCAACTTCCTTGGAGCCTGGAGGCTTTTAGGTCCAAACCCTTCACTTCAGAGAATCACAGAACACTAGGCATACTAAAGTGGAACTTCCTCTGTTCCAGCTGACACCATTGCCCCTTGTTCCCTTGCTCCATTTCAGAGTGTGAGGCTGTCCCTGAAGGGAGCTGGGTCTCTTTAGTTTGGAGGAGACTGAGGGGTGGCCTCATTAATGTTGATAAATATGTGAAGGTTTGGTGTTAGGAGGATGGAGCCAGGCTATTCTCAGTGTCATCTAGTGATATGACAGGGGGCAATGTGTGTGAGCTGGAAAATAGGAGGTTCCATGTAAATATCAGAAGGATCTTCTTCCCAGTGAGGGTGACAGAGCTCTGGAACAGGCTGCCCAGGGTGGGTTGTGGAGTCTCCTTCTCCAGAAGTATTTAAAACCCCCCTGGATCTGTTCCTGTGTGACTTGGTCTAGGTGATCCTGCTGTGGCAGGGGGATTGGACTAGACGATCTTTTGAGGTCCCTTCCGATCCCTAATGTTATGTGATTCTGTTCATGGATCTTCCCAGTGGCTCCAGCACAAAATGCCCTAGAAGTGGGACAGCACAGCCAAAGTTCATGCGGACATGATGAGGCTGTGGTGCCTCAGTGTTCCTTCTCCTGACGTCCTGGGCTGGGCCAAAAAGCAGGTGGGAAAGGGCAGAGTGTGTTCCCAAGAGAGCCAAGGTCGTGTCCCAGTAAAAGGCTTTGAGCAGGTACCAGTAGTTCCAGGTACAACTGCAGGTTTCATGGGGAGGCTGAGGTACATGTTAGGATGTCTTCAGTGTCCAAATACCCTAAAAAAACCTCCAAAACATTCTAAATGATTAATATAAATCACAATTTTTAAGTATGAACTATGTAGTCAACACTGGTATTTTTTCTCTTGTTCTTAAGTATCAGAAATACAGAAGATTGATCAAAAACCTTGAACATTTAACTGACTAAATGGGGTTAAATGTGAAAACATGGTCCCAGCAAGCCCCTGAGTCTCACTTGAAGCCTACTGCTGGAGTGTGTAGCTTAATCAGATCTTAAAACATCAGAGACTGGGTATTTTCCTGGTGACTTACTGAGCATCATCACTGAATTCATTTTTCCACTGGAGGCTCAACATTGCTGTCTGTAACTTAGATGTTTCCCTGTGTTTTAGGTCCGTTAAGGTTTATACCTTCTTCATTCCTTGAAGCACTTGAATTATTGGTTTTCATACCTCTTTGAAGCAGCTTTGTTCACTGGTCTGAGTTCTCCTTCCTTTCTCTTGACTATTTCATATGCGAAGGAGAACTGGGCAGCAGCTCTACCAAGATCACAGAACATTAGGGATTGGAAGGGACCTTGAAAGATCATCTAGTCCAATCCCCCTGCCACAGCAGGATCACCTAGACCAAGTCGCACAGGGAGACATCTGTTCTTCACATTACAGAAGCACAGAATGATTGAGGCTGGAAAAGCCCTCTGAGCTCAGCCAGCCCAGACTAGGACTTGACATCACCACAGGGGCCACAGCCAGGCTGGCCTTCAACACCTCCAGGGATGGGGACTCTATCACCACCCTGGGCAGTCTAGTCCAGGCTCCGAGCACCCTTTCCATGAGGAAGGGCTTCCTAACATCCAGCCTAACCCTCCCCTGGCAGCTTCATGTCCTGGTGCTGGTTGCCTGGGAGAAGAGCCTGACTTTCACCTGACTGCAACCCCCCTTCAGGGAGTTGGAGAGAGGGAAAAGGTCCCCCCTGAGTCTCTTCTTCTCCAGGCTAAACATGCCCAGCTCCCTCAGCCTCTCCTCATCAGACTTTCCCTCCAGTCCCTTTACCAGCCTCGTTGGTCCTCTGGACCTGCTCCAGCCCCTCAATATCTTTCTTGCAGTGAGGGGCCCAGCAGTGCTCCCAGTGCCCAGTCCAGGGGTAGAATTCCATCCCCAGTCTAGCTTGACTGTGTCCAGCACGTTTTAGCCACGTTGCTCTGTTTGAGTTCCTTCATTTCCCCAGCCCCATGCTGGATGGTCGGGTGGACTCCACGGTAAGCGAGTAGAGCCCTGCACTTCCTCTCTCTCACACCCATATGGCTCAATAAATATATTTGATCACAGCTTGGATGAAGCTGCTACAGCTCCAGGGGGTTTGTGAAATCAGTGTCTTCAGTCAATTTTTAACCTGCAGAAGCACCCAGCGAAGGGGTAGATCCGTTTGCGAAGACAAGACGCAGACACACAGCATCTCACCAGGAACAAATGGTGTTTGACAAGGTCAGGGAGGGGATAGCAAAATACTTCTCCGGGTATTTTTGTGCCTGAGGCGCCTCCCTTTTTGCTGCCAACATAATGAACAGGACAGATGATGGTGATGGTGCTGAGATGAGATTATTGACAGCTATTCCCCACTTCTTTCTTCCTTGCCTCTCATTACAGCCACTAGCACAGCATGGAGAGGGGGGGAATACTACATGAAGTTCCTTTGCTGCCTTCTTGCTCCATTAAACCCCCACAAGGATGCTGATTGCCCTGGAGGAGGAAGGGAATGAGCCTTTTTAAACCTGAGAGATCTACAGGAGTCTTGAGATTCCTCCAGAGACATTTTTCCACTTGTGGTGGGAGGATTGGACTGGATGATCTTTCGAGGTCCCTTCCAATCCTTAATGTTCTGTGATTCGGTGTAAGTGGAGAAGGTGGCCATGGGCTTCTTCCAAGAGTCTAGGAGGAGTAACTAAGGAGAAGATGGCCATGGACTCCTTCCAAGAGGCTAGGAGGAGTAACTAAGAAGGAGCTTCCAAGAGTCTAGGAGGAGTAACTAAAGAGAAGGTGGCCATGGGCTCCTTCCAAGAGTCTAGGAGGAGTAACTAAAGAGAATGTGGCCATGGGCTCCTTCCAAGAGTCTAGGAGAAGTAACTAAGGAGAAGGTGGTCATGGGCTCCTTCCAAGAGTTTAGGAGGAGTAACTAAAGAGAAGGTGGCCATGGGCTCCTTCCAAGAGTCTAGGAGAAGTAACTAAGGAGAAGGTGGTCATGGGCTCCTTCCAAGAGTCTAGGAGAAGTAACTAAGGAGAGAGAACCTGCTGTAGCCTCCTAGGGGGAATATGAGGGGTTCATAGATCTGGAGAGGCTGAAGATGGCTCCTTCAGGAGTGGAGGTACAACCAGGTGGAGCTCTGCTGCTGTGGGAGTCTGCTCTCTCCTGCTGCAGTGGCTTAGGGCTGTGCTGCAGAGACTTGCCAGTTGTGGCTGCCCACAGAAACAGACTCCTTAACCTAAAGGGAGGAGGTTCATGGTTCCAAACAAGCTGTGCTTCACCACCTGTGTAGGGGCAGGTTTCTCTCTCTCCTCCCTGCTCCTTAAGATTCAGGCTACATCCACAGCTGATGGATCTTGCAGGAGAGCCTTTGTGAATCCAAGGAAGGGGAGGTGGCAGCTGTGCTGGAGTTGAGCACTTTGCTGGAGAGAGAGAGAGGGCTGTGGGAAGCCTGGGATGAATTTCTTCTAAAGCCTTTTTGTACCAGCTGGGTGATGGGAAGGGGAACTGGGTGTAGCCTGACTTAAGGAGGAGGAAGCAGAGAGTTGGGAAAACTGGAACAGGCTGCCCAGGGTGGTGACTGAATCCCCATCCCTGGATGTGTTTAAAAGTCACTTAGGTGCAGCATTGGGGGATCTGGTTTAAGGGGTGACCTTGTAGAGTAGGGTTGATGGTTGGACTCGATGATCCCAAGGGTTGGATTATTCCAACCTGAATGATTGTGTTGAGTCCCCATACCTGGATGTGTGTAGAAGTTGCTTAGATGTGTTGTTGGGGGATCTGGTTTAGGGGTGAACTTGTTGAGGAGGGTTGCTGGTCGGATTCAATGGTCCCAAGGGTTTTGCCAACCTGAACGATTCTATGAAGACAATCTGTGGGCTCTCCAAAACCATGAAATTGAAAGTGAGCTTAAACCCTTGTCTCTGTGAACGTCAAGTTTGACCAGTCACCAGCTTGAAGGTCCTTGTATCCCCATTGCTGTAGAGAATTAATTCCACCTTCCCACCGTATCAGCAAACCTGGTCTGCAGGGGAACATCTGTAGCTGTGGATGAAGGTCTGGGGAGGGGGTTTTTTACATCTTCCTGCAGTTATCTCAAGCCTTCCTCTCTCAAACACCACAGCTTTTGTGGACTTTGTATTCTATTAGTGAAAAAAACCCGAATGCCCTCGTTCTTCAGGTATTTATAGCAGCTTCTGCAGCTCCCATAATAACTCCTAGTGGCTCAGCATCTCACAACATGATGCCTTGTTATCCCCGTTTCACAGATGTTGGAAATAGGGCAAACGCAGAAGTGAAGGGATTTCTGTAGGATTTTCCAGAGCCTGCTGCAATGCCTTGGCTACAGCTTCACCTCCAGAAACCTTCTGAGCTCAGCGGGTGCCGGGTGGGTTTTGCTGGTCTCTGTGCTTAACAGTGTCTATTATGAGAGAGACATAAATACCAGTTCAAAAGCAGTGCCCTGATTTTCATCAGGATCCTCAGATGAGTCTCCAAACTCAGCAGAGATGTGAAAAACTTGGGGTTTTAAGTGCTCGGAAAATGGTGTTGTACTTGCTGGCAGAGCAGTGGGTTAGCAGGAGGTAGAAGGTTGGACTGGATGATCTTTCAAGGTCCCTTCCAATCCCTAATGTTCTGTGATTCTGTGGGTTAATTCCGCAGGAGAGCCCGGCTTCTGTGAATCCAAGGCAGAAGCAGGGTGCAGGGCTTTCTAGGGAGCTGCTGCACCTGATGTGGGATCAAGCGATGGAGCAGCCAGACTCTTTCCAGCAGCCTAACGAGGCTCTGGGATATCATAGAATCTGGGATATCATAGAATGTTCTAGGCTGGAAGGGACCTCTAGAGGTCATGTAGTCCAACCTCCCTACACAGGGACAGCTCCATCTGGGTCAGGCTGCTCAGAGCCTCATCAAGCCTGACCTTAAATGACTCCAGGGATGGGACCCCCAGCCAAATCCCTGGGCAGCCCATTCCAGCCATCAGCCACCCTCACATTGAAGCACTTTGTTTTAATATCCAACCTAAATCTCTCCTTTCCTGTCTTGAACCCGTTACTCCTTGTGCTATCCGTACAAACCCTCTTGAAAAGACCTTTCCCTGCCTTCATGTTGGCCCCCCTCAGGTACTGGAAGGTCAAAAGAAGGTCCCCTTCTTTTGGAGAAGGGAAGCCTTGCTCTAAGGTTTTGATGTTCCTGTCTGACTTGATGTAGGGGATCCTGCTGTGTCAGGGGGATTGGACTGGATGATCTTTTGAGCTCCCTTCCAATCCCTAATGTTCTGTGACTCTGTTATCCTCTTGCTGCCCTCCCCAGTAACACCAGTGCAAGTTTCAAGCCTTTTGATGGTGTGACGTGGTGTTTGCTGTAGGGATTGGACTACTTGGATGTCTGATCAACAGGATGTCGTTTGTCAAGGCAATATGCTGGTGGCCTGTGGTGTCTCAATGTGTGGATCTAGCTCTCTGTGTTTATTCTCTAAGGGTGGAACAACTTTGGAATGCAAGAGCTGAAGGCTAGCAGTTTGGCAAAAGGCTGGTTTGATACAGGAACCCTTCCCTAAACAGAATCACAGAACATTAGGGGTTGGAAGGGACCTAGAAAGATCATCTACTCCGATCCCCCTGCCACAGCAGGATCCCCTAGACCAAGTCGCACAGGAACAAGGATGCGCTAGATCCAGTTGCACAGGAACATGGCCAAGTGGGTTTTAAACATCTTGAGGAGGAGACTCCACGACACCCCTGGGCAGCCCCTTCCAGGGCTCTGTCACCCTCACTGGGAAGAAGTTCCTGCCAAAGCTGCTGTGGGATGTTTTTATGCACGTAGATACTGCTCTCCCCTTGCTTCTGTGGAGCAGCCATTGCAAAGCTCAGGGATTGCCAAAGAATCTGCTTTTTGATGCCATCAGGAACATCTTTGGCTGATGGAGGGAGTAGAACACCTGCCTTATGGGGTAAGGCTGAGGGAGCTGGCTCTCTTGAGCTTGGAGAATTGGATACTGAGGGGTGATCTCATTAATGTCTATAAATATGTGAAGGGTGGGTGTCAGGAGGATGGAGCCAGGCTCTGCTCAG
>JAOXOE010032781.1:0-10726 GCA_028565055.1 Phoeniculus purpureus
CCTTCCCTGGCCCTGCGGCCATCCCGCCCCGCCGCCGGCTCCGAGGAGCGGGGCAGCCCCGCGGGAGCTCGGCGGGGCGGGCGGCGAGGACTGCGGGCCGCAGGCAGGCGGTGTCCGCGCCGAGACCCCCGCCCCCTCAATTCCCCTACGCTCCCGCTGCTGCCTCCGCCCGCTCCTGTAAGCGGGGGCAACGGCGGAGCGGTGCGGGATGGAGGTGGTGCCGCCGTGCGGAGTGGCCCCCGCATGGCCCTAGCACCGCCCGCGCCGCGCCCCCGCCCCGCGGGGCCCTAACGACCGTCCGCTCCGCAGCCGCCGAGGCTTTTCCTCAGAGGACTTCTTCCTCTGCCCACAAAGCCTCGTTCCCCTGCACTACCTTGGGAAACTTTGTCCTTCCCGCATCTCTTCCTCCTTTTTTCTCTCTTTTTGTTTTTCTCTTCTTGAGCCATTTGCTAATTAGCCCAAATTCTTTCTTCCATTCCTCGTTTTAAGAGTTCGATCCATTTATTTCCTTGGTAGCTTCTAAAATTCGGATCCTGCACATTGCAATGTCTCTTCCACGAGTGCCATTTGCGTTGTCCTGGTAAGATGGACTCGAAGTCCCAGCGTGGAATGTGGAGCTTTAGCAAGTCGGGTTTAGGTGTTTCCACCTACATCTCTGCTTGGCAAAGGTACTGCAGAGCCGGCAAAGTGAGAACCCCACTAGTGCAGATAGTAGAGCATGAATCAAGGAAGGATGCCAGGGATCCCAGCTGAATTTAGCTTTGGCAGTTAATTCCTTATAGCACCGACCACTCTGACCCCACAGAGCCAATTGATTTCTCTGCCCGTCACCCACAGCCCATTCCTCAGCACTGCAGCCAAGAGAGGGTGTTTTATTATTGTTATTTCCATTTGGGATTTATGTTCAGGTGAAATTTAGTTGAAGACTTTCAAATTTGCTCCATTTGATTGATTCTTAAGGTTCTTTAGGGATTTAGCCACTTCTGTCTATCCCATGCACATACATCCATGTGTATGTTCTGGCTTCTTGTTTGTGGTGCTGGACCTGTTGTGCCTGACCCCAGGAGTGCCGGAGGACCTGGAGCACTACAGAGCAGGTGCAAAAGCTGGGGAGGCAGAGTGAGTCTGGCACAGCTAACACAAAGCCAGGTCTTTTTAACCCAGCTGGAACCAGGCTGGCTTAGTGGTGGGTGTTTCTTCTTGCCCCCAACCTTCCCAGCCCTTCTGGTTGTGGGAATGCGCTGCTGAAATACCTGAGCTGCCTTGGGATGGAGCCAGCTAGGTTCTCACAAAAGCAGATGTGCTCCTTCCAGAGCAGAACTGGCCCTAGAAAGAGTGTAACTGCATTCACTGGCACAGTGCCTGAGCTCATAAATCATGCTAGACCCAAGCTGGCTTTTCATCCATGGCCCGGACAATCTGGCCACAAAGAAATGAGGTCTGGTTGTATGGCGTTTACCACCCTGAGCTCAGAACTCTGGACTGTATTGATCACTGTAATATTCATCTGAGGCAGAGAAGCATCAGCATCGTCAGCTTCCAGACAGAAGCCTGATTTACCAAGAACTTTCTTGAGATCACAAGGGAGCTATGAGACAGTGTTGAATCTCGGTTCTACATTTCCCAAGTTCTCAGGAAGTACTGTAACACCTGGGCTGCCCTTCACGTAACTGCAGTAGTTCTATGGTAGTGCAACTGCTAGTATGAAAGGTTTTTTAAGCTTCCATTACAGCATACAGGAACATCACAGAACAGTAGGGACTGGAAGGGAGTCGAAAGATCATCTAGTCCAATCCCCCCCCTGCCAGAGCAGAATCACCTAGATCAGTGATGATGATCAATGTTCTTAGCACAGGAACATGTCCAGGCACGTTTTAAGTGTTTCCAGAGAAGGAGACTCCACAACCTCCCTGGGCAGCCCATTCCAGTGCTCTGTCACCCTCGTTGTGAAGAGTTTCCTTCTCATATTGATGTGGAACCGCCTATGTTTCAGTTGACACCTGTTGCCCGTTGCACTTCTGGTGTAGAACCTTTATTTATCATAGCAGTCATTACAAGGTTACGGTGCTGTGAGCTCCCACCGTGCTACACCTGTATTTTTCAGCACTGACTTAACCAGACAATTACAGACACATGATCTATCAATTCGTTAACAAAGACTTAAGAACTGGGGCAGTAAAGTTCAGCGTAGCTCAGTGTCAGTGCTCTCCAAGTGGATTTAGAGTGGATGCAAGAACCAATGATGTATGTGTGTACTTTGAGGGGTTTGTTGTCCCCAGTTCATGCCCACAATAAAAATTTCCAAAGGAGATCAAACTACAAGGGGAAATCAAAGACAGGTGTTAACAACTCTTTATGAGGACTCCAGGAACTGATCTCCTTTATTGTTGTGGCTCCTTTGCTGTTTTAAGCTCTACAAACCCATAGTCATGAAACTTTGAGTCTACAGCAGTTACCTGGAGATGAATCTTAGGGTCTTCTGTATAAACAGTGAAATCAGGACCTCACCACTAACACAGCTGCATTTGTGGGCATCTCTGAAATACATAACAATAAAAATGGACTTTCAGAAAGGTGCCTGTTGACACTGGAGACAGCTGAGGTCTCTCAAAGTCTGTCAGGGGAAGCACGGTTTAGGAAAACAAAGGGTTTAAGGGGGAACAGGACTTAGACCTTTCCCCATTTCTTAAGGAAGAATAGCCTGCCTCCCCTTCTCCACCCTGGGCTCCTTTGAAGGTCTCCCAGACTTGGAAAAAATATCTCCAAGTGAAACTCCTAGACTCTGAGAGCAGGAGTAAGCCTCAGCACTGAATTTTTTTGTGCACAATGGGAAAGGCCAGGTAGGAGCTGTCTCTGTGGAAGAAGCCCTCAATGAATGGTCCAGGTGCTGGTTGGAATGTCAACATCCAGTTTAAGCCAGGCGAGACCACCCACAGGCACCCACGTAATAGCTGGCAGCACTAGCCATGGGCTAGCATCCTATCATGCTGTTTAGGTACAGGACACTGCTACTTCCTTGGGACTGCTTGATGTGATTTGCACTGAGAGAGCTGATGGGGAACATCTGCAGAAAGTGAAACACCATTGGTCTGTAACAGGCAGGTGGCTGATCTGGAGTGACATTTTCAAGAGCATGGTAGAGAACGCAGCCAAGAGGACTTTAAAGGAATATACTTAATTAAACTTTTTAAAAGTATTTATCAAGAGCTCTTTCAGAGCACCACGGGCTGTTACAGACACAATCTCAAAGCCCTTGTGTGATAGATCCAGAGTCTTGAGTGATGAAGATCTAATGCTGGATCAGAGAGTGCTTGGAGGTGAGTTCTCAGCCTTGCATGAAGTATGTTGTGCAAGAAGTGCTTTTGAAGAGAAGACAAGCAGCATGTACTTCCTCTTATGAGGAAGAATCAGTGGAAGCAGGAAAGGAAAAGGCCATTACAGCCGAAGTCAAAGGCCAAGAGCACAATGCTAGACAGAGAGCAGGCTAAGTGGATTGGAATTCACAAAACACTGCACTGCAAAAAGCAAGATATTTCACAATAAGCATCTGTGACACTGTCATGGATGGGAAATTCATATTTTAAAATAGACTGCATGGAAAGGATCTTCTTTCTAGGTACCAACTAGATACAGCTTGGTTGTTAAATGTGCAGGGAAGTCTATAGCAATGGCTACTTGCCATCACAGACATGGTGTATGAATTGTGTTCACCCAGAGGTAGAAGGTAGAAGGCAGAAAGAAGAGATAGGTTGGTAAGACTTGTCACAGAATCACAGAGCATTAGGGATTGGAATAGACCTTGAAAGATCACCCAGTCCAATCCCTCTGCCACAGCAGGATCCCCTAGATCAAGTCACACAGGAACATGGCCAGGCTGGTTTTAAACATCTCCAGAGAAGGAGACTCCACAACCCACCCTGGGCACCTGATTCCAGAGCTCTGTCACCCTCACTGTGAAGGGTCATCTGATGACAGGGTCATCTGTCATCTGATGACAGGGTCATTGGAATACCCCATTTGGGGAAGCTTTGGAAAGGGTGGTAATAATAATCAAATAATAAAGGTTGAGGAGAACAAGAAGAGCCATGGAGCTATGGAGGACAGTAATTCAAGTCCATAGAAAATTGTTTACGATGGCTGATAAATCTAGAAGAATGAAGGTAACATTGAGTTATGATTAAGAAGATGTCATTACAGATTTGGGGAAGAATGGTGGTGATGGCTCAGAAGCAGAGCCCAGGCTCTGTTTACAGTTAGGGGGAAAAGAGCCAGGGAGCTTGAAAGGAAGGGAAGGTGCTGGGATGGTTTCTGCAGAATGGGTTAAACTTCTGTGCGTGTAGTCCCAGTCAAATCAACGCAGAGGATTCACCGTAGGCAGCATGTACCACCCATTGGGCAGCACTGGGCACCTATACCCTTAAAGCAAACCACTGGGAAGCTTCTCTGAGCAGTAGCGTGTGCAGTGGACATGGTCACATACACAATGCGGTAGTCAAAGCCCAAGAAGCTGATGTAGCAGTGATTGAAATGCCAGAGAGTCTGGGCAACAGCTTTAGCTGTGGGGATAGGTAGGAAGGGCTGTGTTTCACCCAGGCTGTTCAAAACAGCAGCCAAACTGAGCACCGCTGAGATGATCCATTACACACTGTTCAGAAATCGCACTGTTTTCTAGAGCTGGAGTTCTGTTCTTTGAAAACTCAGTGTTGTGCCTTGCACTCCACAGAGGTTTCACTGACTGCAAAAGATCTTACCTTCTACACTGTATTAAAGCCAAAGTGCTGCTGCTTTTGCAATATCAAGTAATCAAACCTTTCCATTCTTTGTTTGGCTCCATGGGATGTGATCTCCAAGTGGTCTAACTTCATCACGTAGCTGAGAGAGATCTTAAGATGAACAATACCAGGGCTTGTTTTTAAAGAAGTTTCTCCCTACTCCAACAGCTGGGCAACTTTACCAGGAAGTGATGATCTTTCCTAAGAACAGATTCCCAGAACATGTGAGTCTCCATAGCTTTACACTGCAGCAGAAGAGAGATGAGTCTTTATTTCCACTGAAATGGGTGATCCTGACAAGATTTACATCTGAGTTTCAAAAAGAAACAGATTCATGCACAACCCACCTTCCAACTTTCTATTTCCAGGTCAACCTTTGCCTCCTTTAAAGTCTTAAAGTACATCAAATCCATTAGTTCTTCAAAATGTGATCTAAGAGCATCAATAGCAATAATGGAATAAACAACACAAGGTATGTGCTCGGTTCTGGGTCTCCCAAAATCAGAGCAAAACCACTGGAGAGCCACCATATCTGGGGGATAGAGCACCAGTCCTGTGAGGGAAGGCTGTTTTTAGCAAGAGGTTGCACCAGGTTGCTCCCAAGGTCCCCACCAACCTGGATGAGTTTGCAATCCTATGAAATCCATGAGCTCCCAAAGCAGGGTTAGAGGACTGCTCTAGGCACCCAGAGAGTTTCTCTCCAAACCCTACCTGGCCAACTGGTACATCTGCAACAATCACAGGGCACAGGAACCCCCCCAAAAGTTGTTCCTGTTTTGAAGCAGTAAAATGATTGAGGCAATCATTCTTGTTTTTTAACATTAAGCTGCCACATCCTTTAAAATTATAGTCTATGGAAGCCAGTGAAGGAAGCCCACCCCAAATTCATCTGTTGGGCTCCAGAGATTTCAAATTAGGCTCATTTAAAAAAGAAAAGTTGTATCAAAAATACCTGATATCTTATGGAGGAAGATTGTCAATATTAACCAGTATAGGTTGGGGACTGACCTGTTGGAGAGCAGTGTAGGAGGAAGGGACCTGGGGGGGTTCTGCTGGACAGCAGGATGACCATGAGCCAGCAGTGGGCCCTTGTGGCCAAGAAGGCCAGTGGCATTCTGGGGTGGATGAGAAAGGAGGTGTTTAGTAGATCCAGAGAGTTTCTCCTCCCCTCTACTGTGCCCTGCTGAGACCACACCTGGAATCTTGTGTGCAGGTCTGGGCCCCTCAGTTCCAGAAGGACACAGAACTGCTGGAGAGAGTCCAGCGCAGAGCCACAGAGAAGATGGAGAGGAGCATCTCCCTTATGAGGAAAGGCTGAAGGAACTGGGTCTCTTGAGCTTGGAAAAAAAAGACTGAGGGGTGGCCTCATTAATGTTTATAAATACAGACAGGGCAGGCTGCCCAGGGGGGTTGTGGAGTCTCCTTCTCTGGAGACATTTAAAACCCGCCTGGACGTGTTCCTGTGCGACTTGGTCTAGGGGATCCTGCTGTGACGGGGAATTGGACTGGATGATCTTTTGAGGTCCCTTCCAATCCCTGATGTTCTGTGGTTCTGTGATTAAAAGGCTATGATTAGAAGCAAATCCAACTCAATAATGTCACACACTGAGTAGCAGATCAAAGATCCTTTCTGAGTCTCCTGCCTCTCTGAAACACAATCAGAGTCCTCAGCTTTGGACTTTCTTGTGCAGGCTTTGCTCATGCAACCCTTCCAGCAGATCCCTGAGTACTTTTGCCTGAAGAAGAACAAAGTCATTAAAGCTGTTTGTTTTCATGAAGGGCTCAGCAAGACAAATGGAAACAAGGGGTAACATCTCTAAAATAGCTTTTGTAGCTCTCTTGAGTTTAATTTCCATTTCTATCTGTAAAAAGAAAATTAAAAAAAAGAAGAGAAACACAGAAATAGTAATAAGAAAAATATGCTGTAAATGATGTGTGTCCTCCTCTCACAATTTGGACTGGCACAGGCCAACCAGCTCCTGACTGCCAGCCACAGACACCGTATTTCTCTTGGAGCGCGCAGGAGCCAGCGTGCTCACGTGTGAACGGCACATCCTGAAAGTGACAGTTCAAGTCCCAGTTGGCAGCTGCAGATAATCCACTTTGTTTACAGTATGGTGATCTCAGTTTACCATATTTCTTATTGATTACTAAGGAGTTAATATGGACCAAGGTGCTTTAGCCTCTCTGTTCTGCAGTGTCTCACTGTGCTCTAGCTATAGAGGTTTGCAGTGAGTGTACTTGAGTTTAAAGTTGCTCTAATACAGCCACAGAAAAATCATAGAATCATCATGGCTGGAACCAGGATCATCAAGTCCAGCCCTCATCCCAACAGCTCCCTAACCCCTAGTCCATGGCCTCAAGTGCTCTAGCTACTAGTTTTTTAAACCCCTCCAGGGATGGGGACTCCACCACCTCCCTGGGCAGCCTGTTCCAGTGCCCATCCACTCTCTCAGGAAAGAACTTCTTCCTAAGATCCAATCCAAACCTCCCCTCGTGCAACTTGAGGCCATTTCCCCTTATCCCATCATTAGTAATTCAGGAGAAGGCTTCACGAGGCTTCGTGATGCCCAGTGGAATGCGAAGATGAAATATTGGCTGGTTTTCACATAGTTTTACACACAGATTTTACATCCTCTGCCCAAAAGCTTTGCACAATCACTTCTTCGTCTCTCACGGACATACAAACCCACCCACACAAGATCGCAGAGTGAGTTTGGATGGGACTGTAGAAGATCATCCATCTGTCTTCTTGTCTAAAGATTTAGGTCATGTTGTCGAAGGTCTCGTCCATCTGAGCTTTGACACTGTTCAGGATGGAAGATTTGACAGCCTCTCTGGGTGATCTTTTCCAGAGCTTGTCCACCCTCACAGAAAATGTTTCTACTGTAAATCCAGATAAATCTTTGTGCAAGCTGTGACCATTGCCCCTTGGCTTTTCTCTGTGCGCCCCATCTTACAGCTCCCTTTTATATCTGAATGGACATCTTTATGTTTGGGTGTACATAGACACACAAGTAATTATCACAGAATCACAGAACGTTAGGGATTGGAAGTGACCTCAAAAGATCATCTAGTCCATCTGCCAGCAGAGCTGGATCCCCTAGATCAAGTCGCACAGGAACGCATCCAGGTGGGTTTTAAATACATCCAGGAAAGGAGACTCCACAACCTCCCTGGGCAGCCCCTTCCAGGGCTCCATCACCCTCTCTGGGGAGAAGTTCCTCCTCTTATTTATGTGGAACCTCCTATGTTCCAGCTCACACCTGGTGCCCTTTGTCCTATCATTAGATGCCAGTAAGCAGAACCTGGCTCCATCCTCCTGACACCCACACTGCACATATTTATCAACGTTCGCAAGGTCACCCTTCAGTCTCCTCTTCTCCAAGCTCCAAAGACCCAGACCCCTCAGCCTTTCCTCATCAGGGAGATGTTCCAGTCCCTTCATCACATTTGTGGCTCTGTGCTGGACTCTCTCCAGGAGTTCTGTGTCCTTCTGGAACTGCAGGACCCAGAACTGGACATAATACTCCAGATGTGGTCTCACCAGAGCAGAGTAAAGGGGGAGGAGAACCTCTCTGGATCTACTATCTGCCCCCTTGTGATCCACCCCAGACCACAGACTTATTTTGTACTCAACATCTTGTCTGAATAACCTTCCAATTTAGTACCCGGCTTTGGAGATGTCAGCTACAGCGTAGAGCCCTTTACTACTTAGTGTTAATAAAGGCTGAGCATTAAATGCCGTGATTTAGTAGGGTTAAAGGTTGGACTTGATGATCTCACTAGTCTTTTCCAACCTAAATGTTCCTGTGATTTCTATGACACACGCTTTCCCCAGAATATCTGTTTAGCAATAAAGCGGTTGCAATTCGTGCTGGACTATACAAGGAGTATCTCTGCCAAATGATGATAAAGAAGGGAGTTTAATAAGAATTTGGGACAGTTCCGAATTCCCAGATAAAATCCTAATAATTTGTGGAGTTTCAGGACTCAAAATGCCTCCATTAATACCCTGAGGTTCTAGACCCTTTTCTAATCTGCAGGGAGCCGTCCTTCTCCATCACATCCCTGATTACCTGTCTGAGACATCTAACAAAGCCCAGCAAAAGGGATTAACACAGAACTCTGAGCATCGTCCCCGCAGCACCATCATCTCCCTTTGTCCAACTCAGAGTAAAGCTTGGCTCTGTAGATCGCTCCAACCCAGAGCAGCAGTGGGTGGTGGCACTAGTAGGTGTCTGATCTCGCTGCCCTTAGGTTGCCAGCCCCTGGCACGTTGTTGTGACAAATACCCAAGGGCAGAACCAAAGGACTTCAGCGAAAGGGCAAGAAAAGAGCTCACATTCAGTTTTGTCAGAGGAGCTGCACGGAGGTACCCAAGGACATGTTTTAAGACTCCCAAAGATGCAAAAGGCAGCTTTTCATTTTGCAAAGTGAATAAACCGCACGAGAATCCTGTTCTGTTTGGGCTCTGCGCCCTGCTAATCACACAGGGTGCTTAATGCCAGCTTTTGCTTCGCTGAGGCTTTTGGAAAGGTGTGTCAGCCTTTCCTCTGCAGCAAGAGCTGGACTTGTTTCTGTCCCTGGAGTAAGACAGAGCTAAGCTGTAAGGGTGTTGGGGTGGAGGGGGGGGAAGGTGCATATTTAAGGTCATCATTCTTCAGAGTAAAATTAAATTAGAAAATAGGGCAGAGAAACTGTGGTGTCTGCCATTCCAACAGCACCCCAGGGGCTGAGAAAGGGTCTGCTGGAGCCAAAAGCATGAACCACAGTCGGTAAGTAGCTGTAGTGTTTAACCATGCCTATCTTCTGGTGGTCAGCAGAGAGCCCATCAATCACTCTCCGTAGGGACTGAGAGGATTAAGTAAGTGTTAAAGGTCTCAGTAACGCACTGGCAGAGTAAGACATACGATAATCTAGAAGATGCTGTCTGCCTTCAATTTCTTCTTCCTTCTGGACTCTCTTTTTTTCACCCCTGAGCCCTTTAATGCAGAAGTAGTGAGGCGATGCCAAAGGCAGATATTTCACTTTGTTGTCCCTGAACTCAACACTGATGTTTTTAACATCCCTTTAATGGGTATTTTTGGACTGGGTGGACCTCGGTGATGATTTTCATTATTTAGTGTCAGCCTCTTGCCTTGGGGAAAATACAAAGTTTGGGGGTTTAGCCAACATGACAATTAACAAACAGAATATTATAAATCACATGGCTCCATCTAAAAACAGCTCCTAATCATCTGCAATGCCCTCATGACACCCCAAACCCTCCTTCACCCCAGTCCTGGTTTGTCCCACAACTGGCAGCAGAACACTGTCTGCCTGCTAGCTGGCTCCATGAATGCAGCTAATAATAATGCTGGGCCCCAGTCCACTCCCCACTGTTTGCTTCTTCTGGGGAACAGGAACTTGCCCAGTAAGCAATCGGTGCAGCATCCAGATCCACATGAGGGATGCAGCTGGAAAAATTTCGGGCAAAAGTTTTTAAAAATTGAATTCTTCTTCTACTAGTGTTGTCACCTTAGTACAAAACTCAACGTGTTTTTTGAGTATTATGAAAAGATAAGAGACCTCATAGCTAGTCCCACATACATGTCTATGTATGGGATACATGGGCTACATGACATGTATGTGCACATACACCGCACCTATATATACATGATACATACTCACATCATATACACACAGCTGTATGCATATGTCACAGAACATTAGGGACTGGAAGATCATCCAGACCAATCCCCCTGCCACTGCAGGATCACCTACATCAAGTCACACAGGAATGTGTCCAGGGGTTTTCTTCTCCAGGCAGAAGGAGAGCCCACAACACCCCTGGGCAGCCCATTCCAGTGCTCCATCACCCTCTCTGGGAAGAAGTTCCTTCTCATATTGATGTGGAACCTCCTATGTTCCAGCTCACACCTGGTGCCCTTTGTCCTGTCATTAGATGCCAC
>JAOXOE010032782.1:0-10726 GCA_028565055.1 Phoeniculus purpureus
TGTTCCAGTGCTCTGTCACTCTCACTGGGAAGAAGTTCCTTCTCATATTTATGTGGAACCTCCTATGTTCCAGCTTATACCCACTTATGCCCCTTATCCTATCATTAGATGACACTGAGAAGAGCCTGGGTTCCACCCTCCTGACACCCACCCTTCACATATTTATAAACATTAATGAGGTCACCCCTCAGTCTTTGTTTCTCCAGTCTAAAGAGACCCAGCTCCCTCAGCTTTCCTCATAAGGGAGGTGTTCTACTCCCTTCATCATCTTTGTGGCTCCGTGCTGGACTCTCTCCAGCAGTTCTGTGTCCTTCTAGAACTGCGGGGCCCAGAACTGGACACAATATTCCAGATGCAGTCTCACCAGAGCACAGTAGAGGGGAAGAACTTCTCTCAATCTGCTAACCACCTCCTTCCTGATACATCCCAGGATCCCGATGGCCTTCTTGGCCACAAGGGTGCATTGCTGGCTCATGGTCATCCTGCTGTCCACCAGGACCCCCAGGTCCCTTTCTCCTACACTTTTCCCCCAAACCAACAACACTCAAGCAACGAAGAGCTCAAAGATTTGAAATTATCCAATAAATGTTCTTTTCCATACTGAATTACTAACTGGAACACAAGATCTGAGAACCTGTGCTAGAGTTAGCAGTCCCTATAGTACTTACTGTTTACAGTGGACACCAAAATCTTCTATTTTATTAAGTGGAATAGTCTGGTATTCAGAGGGACCTTCATCTGGAGGTTTATAGCCCTGAAAATTCAACAAAAGGGAAAGGTGTTGCAGTATTTGGGGACTTCTTGAAATAGCAATTCTAGAGTGTTTTTCTTAGGAAGAAAAAAAAAAGAAATTAAAACACCTTTCACCCAGTAGCCTGCAATCTGGAACTTCTTTGGATCACAGAAGTACAGTTGGATTTACAGGGAGTCATTACATTTGCAGGTCTATCAAGCAGCACATTAGAAGGAAAATAGTGCCAACAGCTGTGATGTTTCATCCAAGCAGGATGGCAAGCTATGACTGGGTAAGAAACTGTCAGCTCTTAAACTACAGTTCTTTGGACCAAATCTATTATCTTTTAAAGACACTTTAGTGATCACATACCAGATAATTCGAACTATTTACCTTAGGATATGTCCTAAATGCTCCAAGATTGACTTTTCCTGCAGATATTGTTCTTGTTGGATCAATCTGTAGAAATACAGGTAACGCTTGTTATGTGCATTTTGTAAATTATTGCATGCATAAATTAACTTCAGATAAATGTGTTGTGAATCCCAGAAGAGCCTTCAGGACCTAGAGAGTCCTGCAATAAAGAGAACAAAAGAAAGATTCTTGTTCCATTGCAGGGGGTTGACTATGGTTTGCTCAGGACACTTTCTGCACAGTCAACAAATAGAACTTTAAGAGCAATGCAGAGAGTTCCCATGCTTGGAACAGTCCGGTGCAAATGGCCTCCTTACTAAGCAGGACCAGTATATGGCCATCAAAGCCAAAGGAGCAATCTAATACCTCTGTCATACAAAATACACTCTACTAGAATGTTGACAGAAATCTAAACATTAGTCCCTCCCTTGATGTAACTTGCTCTGCAGTTTCATCAGCTCTCAGTCAGTACTTACAACCACAGCTACGAAGGGTTCTTGAAACTGCTGATTCAGCATCTGGGTGCTGACATCGATCCCTGAGAGCCAGCAACCATAGCCAGGGTGACTGTGGTACCAGCCAATTGCATTTTCTAGGCGACCAACCTAGCAGCAGAGAAGGAAAACAAACACAGTGTTAAATGTTCTGGAGAGTATCAGCTGCCCTCTGCCGGGGCTGCGAGCATCCTACAACCTGCTCTGAGGGTAAAAGAACACACATCTTAGTAGTACTGAACTACACACTCACCGGACACCTGGTTTTACTAAACTATTTTCTAGAAACCACTTAATCTGCAGTTATTAGCATTCTGTGCTACAGAAAAAAGAACTCTGAGGAGCCAGGGACTCCCACTTCAGAGCTGAAGTACAGAAGAGATTCCACATGGTGAGCCAGGGCTCTTCAGCACAGACAGTAATTTCTTAGGGTGGCTATAATGTGAATGTATATATAGTCTCACAAAACCTATGATTATGTCAGCAGAGGATGAATGATTGCTGTTTACTACAGTAATATATCTCAGAGGCATATGGATTATTGCTAGGTTTAAAGAATAACTTCAGAGACATGTATTCAAACACCAGAACTGACAGGCTTATTGCCAGACCATGCTGTGAAAGCCAACAGATTAGGTTTTTTTGATTTTTAAGGTCAGAAAAACTCAGGTAGGAGTTTCCAAATAACACCCCTGTCTATCACTACAGATAAGGGAAGAAAAACATTTACATCTCCCATAAGAGAGAAGGGGAGACATTAAAACACTGAAGAACAAGTGTCATTACTCAAAAGCCAACCCTAACATTTTGACTGTTATCAACACCAGAAACGGCTCATGGTGAAGCAAGCAGCTGGAACACTGGCATCAATGATTATTCAAGGGGATATATCAACTTGCAATCTAATATTAAGAAAAGTTATTCCAGTTCACCCACAGTTCCAAATTATAAGTATGAACAATTTGGATACGTTGAGAATCACCGATTCCTTCAGTGGTGTTTTCTTCACCAGGGTATTGTTTTTTATTGAAAAACAGCAGCACAGCTGTGCAGTAATACTTCAGAAAGCAAGAAGCTAAGAGGAAATGTCAGGTTCTTGATCTACAAATAGTATCACTGACACAGGCATACTTTATATTTAATTTTTCATACTGTTTTTAGAAACATAGCTCAGTTATTTTCAAAACGTGCTTCCCCCCTTGTCCATCCCCGCATCACCAGCTGCAGCTGCTAAAGTGCTTCATAAAGCAAGGCAAATCATGGAAAGGAAAGGGGAATCCAGTCCATGCAGACCTAGATATGGAAATACAGACTTGGGGCATGTGTGAAAGGGTTTGTGTAGCTTGAGAAGAGAGGGGAGTGCTGTGCAGCCATGTTGTGTCCAGTAAGGTGGCGGTCTGCGAACCTCAGGGGTGTCTGACAAGACCCACGTGGCGGGAGCGCAGGCTGTGCCCCCTCTCACCTGCTTGGCGTTCTCGATGTAGGCCGCCATGTACTCGTAGGCTGCCGCCTGCGCGTTGACGCGGGTCTCGGTGCCCTCCACGGGCAGGGCGAAGCTGTCCATGATGATCATGGTCTCGCCGTCCACCTTGCCCAGCATGAGCCCCATCACCTCCAGGTTGCCCCCGGACCGGGCGTGCATCACCATCTTGAGCAGCGCCAGCGCCGAGATCTTGCAGTATTTGAAGTAATGGTGGCTAACAAGGGGGAACAGAGGGAGCGGCCGCCATCAGGGACAGACCCGCCGCTGCACCCCGGTCCCAACGCCGGCCTCGCAACCCCCGCGCCCCCCCGTCCCCGCCGTGTCTCACTCCTTGGTCCAGGGCTTGGCCGCCAGGATCTCTTGCTGCTGCTTGCGGTCGTACTTGTAGATCTCGTCGATGCTTTGCGCTTCCTGCATGTTGTTGGCCAGCTCCCACGTCTTCTGCGCCATCCCGCTGCCGGAGCTCCCGCCGCCGCCCCCCGCCGCCGCCATCGCTCTGCTGAACGCGCTGGGCCCAGTCCCACCGCCGCGGCCGCAAGGAGCGAGGCGAGGCGGGCCGGGCCGCTGGGGTCCTCCGGGCCGGCAGGGGACGCTGTTGCGCGCAGCCCCCTCCCCCCTACTTTGGTTTCCGGGGCAGCGGTAACGCGCGCGGGACGCGGCTAGAGGCGGCGGCAGCGGGAGCTGGTGAGTAGCGGGGTTGAGCGAGGCGGAGCAGGAATAGACCCCAACCCACCCTCTAACCCACTCCCAAACCTGTCACCAGCCACCCCTCCCGTCCCCTCCGCACCCTCCTCTCACTCCCACACCGCCACCCTCCGGGGTCAGCAGGGTTCGGCGAGGTTCCGCCTGTTGTTGTTGTGGTGTCGTTGCCTAACGACGGCTTCGAGCAGCGGCGGGGCCCGGCAATTCCCCAGCTGTTATACCAGGAGGGGGAAATCTGTCTCGGCTGTGGGGAGCTCCGGCATTAACCTGTGGTCTGGATGTGATGCCGGAGCGGCTTGAGGGACACTCGGGGTGAAGGTTCGTGCGGAGGAGAGTGAGCCGCCCTCAGCCTAAACAGCGGCTGCCCAGCCCCTGAAATACTGTTTTGAGGTACCAGAGTAGAAGAAAAAAGTGGGGCTGCGGGCAGCAGGTCCAGGGGTGGCCTTTACCAGGTATCGACGGGCCTGTGAAACCTTGGGATGTCTGGGGGAAACCTCGAAAATACGTTGAGATAGTTATGTCACCACATAGCCTGTGCCATTACTAAACGTTGTATGTAGTTGCTTTTTAAAAGCGTTTTGTTCCTTGCCACCCTTGTGCTTCATATGGGTTGGACTTGCCATTTTGCCAGTTTTTCAGATGTTCTTTGAATGTTGTGATAGCACAGTCTGCTTCTACACGCTAGTCTAAATATTAAAATACTTTCCTGAGTGGAACAGAAGGAGTAAAGGAACAGTGAGCACTGCTTTCCGTAGTACAACGCACAAGCACATAAATGTTTTGCATCGATGACCACAGACACCTGCATTATGAACCATTCAGGCATGGGTCCAGTAAAAATCCCATTGTCAAATTCATATTCATCACTAGATGTATTCTATTGCCTGGAATCTTTGTTCAAACTTTAAGTTGGAGTCTCCTTAGCTGGCTGCAATTATTCAAAGTTGTATTTGTGAAAACTTACAGTTTAAAAGGGAGGGAAATGGCTATGAATGACTAAAACCATATTGAAAGTATAGAAGATTACACTTTGCTAATGGTTCTTTTTCAGGCAATAGTTGTATATGCAGCAGCAGTGTGTTTAATGGCTTTTCACTTTGTATCAGTATGTTAGGGATTGGAGGAAACCTTGAAAGACATTCTAGTCCAATCCCCCTGCTAGAGCAGGACCACCTAGACCAAGTCACATAGGAACATATCCAGGCGGGTCTTAAACTTCTCCAGAGAGGGAGAGTCCACAACCCCTCCATGGGCAGCCCGTTCCAGTGTTTTGTATATGTTTGGGGAATGCAAATGCACCCAAGATTTAGAGTAAGAGATAAAGGAGGGGCTGATCTATCCATGCTCTCAGACATTTAAAAAAATTATTTGCAAACTACTGTATTAAAAAACCAAATGTAAAATACATCGTTAGCACCATGTAGTTTTTGGTTTATACTAGTTTATATTTGGAGTTATGGTTTATACCAGCTTTTTCTGATGTTTGCATCATGTTCTGAGGTCCTTTAGCTCTCTGCGAGTGCCCATGGAAAAACATCTGCAGGCTTGGTGGGTAATCTGCTCCTTTTACTAGTATCAGGATTTAAGGAAGCACAGAATGCTCTCAGACACACTGTTGAACTGAAAATAAATGATTTGGTTCTGAACCAAAGTGTGTTGCTATGGCAGGTGTTGCCTGGGTACAGTTGCATAGCTGTATAAAGCTGGTTTGGAGCTTAGCTCACTGTGAGGTTCGTTCTGTCAGATGGTTCCCTGGGGACTGTGGTAACACTTTTCAGACATAAATGTTTATTTCTGTACTGTGATTAGTTGTGATCGCTTGATGCAGTAGTAGGTGATACAACTGATAAATATTCAGTAAGGTATTTGCTTACGTATTGGTGGGTTTCCTGAATTTAGCACCACACGTGTTGATCACACACAGGTTGTCAGGCTTTTGTGTACAGTATGTAAGAATGTTTTCCTTTCAGTATGATACATTCTTTGATCTCTTAAAGTTTGTACTCATGTAGTTCAAGGAGATCAGTTTGAGTAGAAGAACCTAAAACATAAAATGTGTGTCTGTTTTCTGAGAGTTTTTTAGTGGCTTCTCTTGGCTGTTTAGTTGAGTTAGAGGCATGCAGAATCAACAGCGCTGAAGCATTAGTCATCTCGGGCTTCTCCAGGGCTGGAGCTGTGAGCTGTCATCACACCAATGGAATTGCCTGTGTAGTTCGACTGTAACTGTTTTGCCTTTGGCTTTTGATTTATTTCCCTGCTCTTTCCAGCAATGCGATAGGAGTGCAGAGTGCTGGAATATTTACTGTGTTCCTCGTGCTATGTGGAAAACATACCGCAAATATTCCTTTCCTTGTTCCATCCCTTGAGATGGGTTTGGTACCATTCCCATACAGGGATTTGGAAACAGCTTTTGGCAGGGCTTCTCCCAGTGCTGTTTTGTGTGATAATTCTCTGGCTATGCAACTGTGGATGGGTGATGAGAACAACCTTTAAATTCTTTAGCACAACAACTTGTTTCACCTGCTCAGAACAGTGTTTTTATTATTCTTATGTAACCTAATAGGCTAAAACAAATTCATTGGTGCCTAGAAATCTATGGTCTGAGATTTTTTTTCTGTCCTTTTATCAGTGTACAGAACTAATGAGATTAAAGACTTAGGTCGAATCAGATGAGGGAATTTATTTTGGGAATCATTTGTCCTCTGTTACCATTAGGAGTTGTAAATAGGTTGTCCTAATTCTGCCTCCTTTGCAACAGAATTACAATTCTATATTATGAACCAAAACTGGCATTAAAGAGAAGCAGCATGCAATCATTTGAATATATCTGATGGAATTTTGACATTTGTTCTTCTAGTAAGTATTTATCTCAGTTTCTCTGGGTATGTTATTTGGTATTTATGTATGAGGCATTTTATACTGGTGGTCTTTGAGATGGTCTTTGTTTTTAAAATTCTTTGATCCTCTTCCTGAACATGTGCTTCTGTAATTGGCCATATAGTCTGAAGGTTTAGAAAGATCCTGAACTAGTCTCAGTAAAAGAGCTGCATGGTCTGGGTTTAGCTCCTGGGTGTGGTGAGGTTGCTTATGGCCTGCGCAAGCTATCCAGTTGCTTAAATTGTGTGTGGGACTGTTAGAGGAATTTGAGGCTGATAATTTTCTTCTCAGTTTCATGCTTCCTTTAAGAAGATTTTTTTTACTCTGTAGACTCAATTTTGGAGGACTTCTGCAGTGGGGCTGATGCAAATGCTGAGTGGAGACTGGGATGAGCAGACTTGTGTGCTGTTGTTGTTCTGTGTTTTGTCTGCCTTCTTTCCACGGTTGTTGAGTGTGTAGCTTTGCGGTATTTTCAGCTCTGATAAAATCATCCTGGCAAAGAATATTCAAAGTCTGAGCACCTTAACTTCTGTACAGCTCCACCACTCTGAATTTGATACACTTTAATTTTTATTAAGAGCTTAACCAGGAGCAGCAAAATGCAATAAAGGGCACAAGAGAGATGGTAAAGTTTGTGGTGGGTGGGACTTTCAGTTAATTAGGAAAACGCACAACTCCTGGCCTAGTCATCAGCTCTCCCTCAGACATTTTGATTGCACTTCTCACGATAGTAAGGTAAGCACAGAATTAATTGTATGATTTGGGCCTTGTTTTAGAGTATATGAGTATTTTGCACTTGTACTTTGTTTGACAACTTCTTTATCCTGTTTATGTAGTCTAATTTTGATTTTTATGATTCACTCTTAATAAGCTTGTACACTAGTGTGCAGCGAAGGGCTGTTGGTAGACTTGCAGTTAAACAAAAGCAACCTCAAAACACTTTAAGCAAGTTGTGAAAAAAGATTGAGAAATACCTGCAGTTTTATAATCTGGAATCTTTGACTTTGCTCTCTGGTGAGACCTCCACAGATGGGTGGAGAGTCAAAACACAGAGTCAGGTGTTTTGATGACTGAGCAAACACCTTAAGGCTTGTAGTTCTGAGCAAAAGCGTGACGGTTTCCTAACTATTGATTGTCTTAAGCAACTGTAACTAAGCTTTATATTTTGGAGGCTCTGCTACAGATGCAATGTTCTGTGTCTTTTCTATAACCTTAGAAATGATGGCGGATAATTTAGACAAATTTATTGAAGAGCAGAAGGCCAAGCTAGCACAAGATAAGGCACAACTTGAAAATGATCCACCTTACATGGAAATGAGGGTAAGAGCATTAAACAGTTATGCTAATAATTATGTTGGTAGTGTTGTTCTTAGAGGTGATGTTTCTTTTACTTGTAATACAGTGCAAAGTGTTTGTTGTTGTTTTCAGAATAAGGAATCAGAAAAACTTTCTGAGACCAGCAGAATGTTAATCTCAATGGCTAAAGAAAATATACCTCCAAATAGTCAACGGAACTATCCCTTAGGTATAGTATATATTTTTTTTATATATATATCTTCTAGACCTAAGTAGCATTGAATTACGCGTGAGAATTTTTGGAAGGCAATTACTGCTTTGGAATTTGAATTGTATGATTATCATTTCAGTGTTTACAGATTCTTCAGGTGATCAGCAGATCTTGGGATTGTGTCAAATTTCTTTTGTATTTATGTTTGATGTAGTTGAACTGTGCAAGTTTCTTATGCGGGCAGAGGCTGTTGCTTATGAAGTATCTTAACTTGTGTTTTGGGAGTAGCGAATAACTTGCACAATGTTTTTATTTTTAGTGCAGCTGTTACAAGACCTGACAGTAATCTAGTTGTGTGGAGGCCGATGTATTTTTCACAAGCTTTGTGTCAAACAAATAGCCCATTGCTTTCTCTTGAAATATCAGTGTGATGGAGAAACTGACACTCACAGGAAGTTTCCTTTGCAATATACATTGACAAATACCTACAACCTTTAGTTTATTTTCTATTGTTTGTCAAACTGCCCAAATAAATGGAAATTGATTTTTCTAGTGGGGAGAAAAAGCACAGGAGTAAACTTAACATCCCCAAACTGCTTTTCTAGATGGTCTTTATTTTAGCTCTTTTGTAATTATTGGTTGTGTAGTTAATTTTTTTTTTAATTGCTGATGTCAATAAAAATCCAGGTACAGCTTTTGCAGGCTGTGCTTTGCATTGATTCAAAATATTAGAGCAATAATTAACATCATTTAAATTCAGGTGACTATGGCTTGAGTTTACCTCTTGGAGAAGAATATGAACGAAAAAAGCATAAACTGAAAGAGGAACTTCGACAAGATTACAAACGATATCTTTCTCAGGTAAAGCTTCTGCGCAGGTTGTCTGAGTTTAGTGAGTCTTCAGAAATGACTCGTTTAAATTGAATGAAAATTAACAAAACCTCTGGAAACCTTTTAGAAGGGGGCATTCATTTTGAGTGACAGCTAGTTTTGATGACCTGAGTAAGACTAAGTTTAAAATGCCACCACTAGGAAGAGTGATATATTTTAGGCTTCCACAGATGTCATTGCCTGAAACTGCTTATTACTTAGTGCTTTATGAATACTTTTATTTTTTTGTCTGTACTTCTTAGTTTCTTCTTAAGGATTTAAAATATCAGCTTTTATGTCTTTAAGTACTTTTGTATTTTATGGTTTAATTCAGGTGAGAATAGTCCTGTAATTAGTGTGATTCCATTTGACAGCTTCTTTGCAATCTTAGAATCTTTGATATTCTGCTTAGCGTGATTTATTAAATGTCACAGTAAATTTAAAATTGGAGTAGTATATGCGAGCTGTCATAATGTTGGGACTATTTTATATCCCTTTTAAGTCAAACAGAAGAAAGCAGGAAGCAAATAACTTGTCTGAAAATATTAATTACTGGTGTATTTTTTATCTTAAACTGGAAGAATAGTTTGGCTGTACGAAAAGAAGTCCTTTTTGTTAAGGGAAATATTTCTGAATGAATGACTCTTTTTGAATAGTATCTTTTCCCTGACTTTTAGGGTATTTCACAGGCAAAAAGAAAGGTAGGGTGCTTACAATATCCATTTTATTTTTTCCTTAAAGCTAGTTCCCTTTTATTGAAAGCTTGGCGCTATCTGAGTTTTGAAAAAAATCATTACTTTTTTTTTGCTTTGTGTGTTTGTGCATGCTGTAGTGTTTAGCTGATTAAAGCATCGCTTGCTTTGTGCAAAAAGTTTGCTTTTATTTCTTATTTCTGTTAATAAGATTTTTAAAACAATTGTTATTTATTTTTCCTTAGAAGTTGATATTGTTCCCATCTTATGCTGATCAAAGTGTTTCTTTCAGTAGACTTTTACTTTAAGACTTCCAGTTACATAGAAGTTGGGTTCAGGTTTTCTTTTTCCTTCATATATGGAATTTCTAAAGCCAGAATAAAATTGTAAACTCTGAACTATTGTGTCGCTGGCACCAGAGCTGGGGCTTTTCTCTTCTTTGTCACTGTGGAATCTCCTCTGTGGTGCACAGGCAAGCAGCAGAACCAGTTCTTCAGTGTCTACAATATCTAGTAGAATATTGCCAGTTAAAAGTCAGAGGCACATTTTTGCAAGCTTTGTTCAGTTACAGTAATTATTATCTTAATTATCATTGTACTGTCATGTAGATATGATGTTCAAATTAATGCTGTCCATCCAAGCTGTTCAAAATAAGCAACTTTAGTAAAGGATCAGGTGTTACCGTGGTGGAAACACAACCTAAGTTTTCTAGCAAAAATAATGCTCGTGTAATTGTTGCTTCTTGTTTAATCTTAAACTTCACAGAATCACAGAACATTAGCGATTGGAAGGGACCTTGAAAGATCATCTAGTCCTATTCCCCTGCCAGAGCAGTACCACTTAGACCAAGTTGCGCAGGAACATATCCAGGCAGATCTTAAACGTCTCCAGAGAAGGAGACTCCACAACCCCCCTGGGCAGCCCATTCCAGTGCTCTGTCACCCTCACTGTGAA
>JAOXOE010032783.1:0-10725 GCA_028565055.1 Phoeniculus purpureus
AAGAAAAAGAAAAAGAAAAAGAAAAAGAAAAAGAAAAAGAAAAAGAAAAAGAAAAAGAAAAAGAAAAAGAAAAAGAAGGAAAAGGACAAGCATAAAAAAAGAGAAGGATGAGAAGCAGAAAAAAAGCAAAGAAAAAGAAGAAGAAAGGAGAAGAAGAAGGAGAAAAGGAGGGAAAAAAGAGGAGAAAAGAAGAAGAAAAAAGGAGGAAGAAAAGAAGATAATGAAGACCACAAGAAGGAATTTGAGGAAGACAAAGAGGAAGATAAGGAAGGTGAGGAGGAAAGCCTGGAGGCAGGTGCAGGTGGCAAGAATCCTGGGCTTGGCGCAGCACAATGTCACCCCCTCCCAAAGGAAGCAGAGGCCCAGCATGGGCTCACGGGGGGTCCTTAGTGTCCAGGCTGTGTGCAGGGCAGAGGCTTCTCATTCCTGAGGCTCTATAGAGGATGTAAAAGTCACTGTGAGGCAGCCAAGGGCTTCACATACATTGAAGGAATAGTAGGACACGGCTTTTTGGCAGAGACAGAGGAGGTGATTCCTCAGGAGTGCCACATAGATATGTAGGGATAAAGGGACAGTGACTGAATATTGGGAAAACCTCAGATATTTTTGTATTACAAGGATGTTTTTGCCTGTTTCCTGAAAGGCACTAAAATGGTGCCTTCTAAACCAGAACCATCTGATAGTGCTTTATGCTTAAGGATATACGTTGTCTAAAGAGCCATGAGGCCTCTTTGGTTAGAGGCCAACCTGTCATGACCTACAGTAAGTCCAGAAAGGCTGCCCAGAGAGGTTATGGGGTCTCCTTCTCTGGAGATGTTGAAAATCTGCTGGAACATGTTCCTGTGAGATCTTCTCAATGATCCTGCTCTAGCATAGGGGTTGGACTAGATGATCTCCAGAGGTCCCTTGCAACCCCACCATTTCTGTGATTCTGTGAAGTCCTCCAGCAGAACCTGAGAAAGGCTGCTTTGACCTAGTGAGTGCTTCCAACAGGAACAAAAGAGGAGTACAAAAGGCAAGGATCTTAGCCTTAGCACGTCATATAAAACAAATCCAGTAGCAGAAACAAGCTAATTTTAGCAAGTTTTTTATAATGTGATGTATCTTAAACAGCTGTAGTGTAAATACAGAAAATGGATCCTTTGATGACCAGTTTCAAAGGAGAATAGACGTGATTAGTTTCTGCAAGGCAGCTGGATAAAAGGGATATTATCCCTGGGCACAACTAGCTCTCTCCTATCCCTTCTCCTCTCAAGGCAGAGGCATAGCATTAGATTATCCTTGCTGAGACACCAGCAAATTCACACCTAGCAATAGGTGTCTACTGAAAAGCCAAAGAAACATTCCCCCAGTATTGACATTTAGATTTTGCTGTTTGACTCCTTGCTACTCTTTCTAAGTGAGAAAATGATCTGTTATTCACATCAAGGTTTCTAATGAAAGTCTCAGTGTGACTTTCAGTGGTACTAGGCTCCAGCTGGCAAAGCATAGCGAAAGCTGTGGAGGGCAAAAGTCCTCCTGCAAAAGTCCTGCTCGTGGTGGTAGGACCAGCTGAGAAACCTGCCACTGAAAGCTTTTATTTAAAAGCAAAGAACCTGAAAAACAAAGCAAACAAACAAAAAATCCAGCACCAGAAGGAAAACAACTTTGCAGCTGCTTGGCTTGGTAGGATATTTTTGGTCAACTGCTTTCTTGTCCAAACAGCATGACCCCTTTTCCTTCCTTGGGGATTCCCAGGTGTGATGGGGAACCGCATTTGGCTCTGAGGGAATGCATTTTGTTTTCCCACCTTTCTTGCCAAGGCAGCAAATGCCAGTGATCTGATTTTATTTAGTTGAGAACCTGAGAGTGGTGGCTGGCACTCTGCTCTTTGCTTACCCTTTGAAATGTCACATGGCAAATTCTGGCTCTCCAGCACAGCATCAGCGTGACAGCTCTGGCAACAGAGAAAGGGGTGACAGCGTGAGGCTCCACCAGGAAGTGCCGTCAAGCCCAGCTTGATCCCTCTTGCATGGGTGAAGCTGAAGGCTTGCTGTGCCTGGGAGCATCGCTTCTCAGCTGAGGGTGTAAATTTCTACCAGGTCAGCGGCTCTGCAGTGGGGAATATTTTGTCCATTGTAAGCTGGAGGCATTAAAAGTTGATATACCACACAGCTGAGGAACACCTTCAGGTCTTCTGGCAAGCCTGAATCCATCTTTAGTCCAGCTCTACCTCACTTCTCTGTATTTCAGAAAAACAGGCAGAAATAAATGTTTCCACAATCAGGTCACTGCCGTAAGAGGATCAAATAGGCTTCGTGTTAGCTGTAATTTCCTGAATTTGAATGGATTTTCAGCACAAATATCAACAATCTGCTGTGAAAAGCTATGTGGAAGGATTGTATCCTCTGTGCAGATACTAATCTCAGGGGGTTGTGCTTCTTTAGCCTTCGTGGACGTGTTTTAACGTTCACGTGTCAAAGTGCTTGTATTACAGCTGGGACACTTCCCTGGATCAAGTCCCCGCAGCCTCTGTGTTTGCAGAAAGGATGGAAATGCAATTCATACACCTGCCTTGTCGAAGTTTCTGAAATCAGGTTTTTCCACAGTCCTTCTCTAGCCCTTCTGTCTTTTCCATTTCAGCCCAAATGCAGCTTTCTTCAAGGCAGGACACCATCAACACTCAGCCGACGGAAGAAAATACTCTCTTTTCCTGCCACCTACAGACACTTCTCACGGCTGCTGTGTTAGAGAGAGGAGCAGCAGAACAGTGATAGTTCTGGGTTGGGAAGGTTGCAGAGGTAGGAAAAGAAAGGGACACCTGGATGCTTGGTATGTCAGTGTTACTGTTTTAGCACCGAGGTCTCCTTCCCAACTGAACAAGTGCTCCACCAAGTTTCTCAACCACTGAAGCTTGTGTCCTGGCTCGCTACACCTCTTCCTTTGGCAAAGCAGTTAGCACGTCATGTTCCTCTGAGATTTCAACATCTAGATGAGGTTTCCAGTCACTTTACTCGCACAGACATCATGTCCATCTGACCTGCAAGCAACCTGGGTTTCTCAAGCTTGCAGATGTCCCAGCAGCTGCTGTGTGTTGACTGGGAGAGATAAGAAATTATGAGATTAAAAAAAAAGAAGAAAACTTATACAATAGTCCTGATTCCATTTTTGTTTTATTTCACATGTTAGCTTTTTCTCCAGGACAGGCTCAAAGTGGAGCACTTACTTCTTTGAGAAGAGTCATTTAATAGCCGGACCAGCACTTGGAATTCACTTGAAGGCACTGACTAATTCAGCACATGAGTGAAACTGAAGTTCACTCACATGTGGTAATGCCTTTCGTTTTCCCACAGTCATCAAAACCCTGTTTGCCTACTTCACAGATTCCCCAGGTATTCATACCCAGCAAAGACTTCTGAACAGAATGAGCTGGGCCCAGAGACAAAGAAGTCACATTTTTATGTCTGAGAGATGCGTGGAGCTCTGAATGGATGGCTTCGTGCAGATGCACTCCTCTGCAGCTGAAGCTCAGTCCTGCTTTCTCTGGCACATGGTGCAGTCCAGGATTTTCATCTGGGCTGAGAATGTGGTTAATTCCGTGCAGGCACCACGATGTGGAATGGCATTTTAACCACATCAGGGAAGGCAGGATGGGTCTCTCAGGGCAAGGCTTCTTCGCATGCGGTCCGTGCACTACTGGTGGTCCCTAGTGTGCCTGAAGGTGGTCTGTGAAATGATTGCAATTAGAAACATTAACCCAGACACACTGCATTCCGACACCTGCAAGCCAGCAATCAGAAAGGAGATGAAGGAACAGTAATAGATAAATATTTAAGTTTTAGGTCCCAGATCTTCCAGTGATGCTCTGGTCTTCAGATTTTATCCTCTTGTTTTAAGAAAGGAGGTGAATTGTTCATCAAGTTTAAGGAGGTTGGTGAAGGGCTGCTGGTTGCCCCACTTCTTTTGGCATTGGAAACCTGGGCTAGTACATACTGCAGGAACCCTGTTTGCTGCCAGACATTCCCTGCAGCCAACCCCACATACCTGTTCAAAGAATCTTCGTTTTCCTCATTAAAGAACATACTTGCATAATCTTCCTTATATGATAAGGAACAGAGCTGACTTCCTATCTCACACCCAGGCCTCCAGATGTAGCCAGGGCTAAGGAAAAGACTACTGTGCGTAACCAGCTCTACCTGGGTGTGTAGACACATCTTAAGGACACGATACTATCAACGTAGTGGGAAAGGGGGTGAGGGTGTGCCTCAAGCATCCATCAAAGGCAAGCACTGTGACTGACAGGCTGGTGTGAAGACAGCAGTTGGGAAAGGGTGAGAAGCCTGGAACTCAGAAATCTCTCAGTGTCTCAAAGGAGTTTCCTCCTTGTCCCATGAGATAAAAGACCAATAGCACTTCATTTCTTGTCATTGGGGTGACTTTGCTGTTTACCTTGGGAAGGATTTTCCAAAGGTGCTGATGAAAATTGACTGAGGGAAAGGAGCTTGTTCATCATCTTAACATTGATAATGAAGTTCTGGATTATGAGCTGAGTCTTAAACAACTTGACCTGGCACCATTCAAAGCCAGCAGAGTCCTGAAGCTGTATATGGAGTAGATGGCTGGTCCTAGCTTTGATCTTTTATCTTCTGAGATCTGTAGGATTTCACCTGGCCAGGCGTGCAGTCATTCCCATGTGGATGCTCTTAGTATAGACAAGAGCATCTTGCTGGGATTAAGCATTTAGCTTAGACCACTTTGGTGAAACCTAGAACCTATTTGGTGAAACCTAGAACCTATTTACCTATTTGGTAAATAATCAAGTGCCTGGAGTACTATCTGCCCTTTCCAAGGAAGTTTGTTTGCATTCAGTGATAACTCTGAATGAAACTCAGTTCCTGAGTGGCAGAGGTAGGAGATGAACGAATCAGTTTGCAGCTGGGAGTGTGGAAGGTGGCAGGATTGCTTCTCCCTTGCAGGTCTGGTCCAGAAAACAGTATTGAGTGTTTTTTAAGCTTAAACTGGAGAGCCCTCCCTTTCAGTCCTCAAGGGCCCTGGTTTGATACTGCTCAAGGCAGCAGGGTGGCCAAGCCTTCTGCTAGTTTCCTTTCCATTTCACAGAAAGTGGAAGCAGGCAAAGTTTAGGTGATTTTCCCAAGGTCATGTAGGAAATTAGTAGGGCAGAAGGCTGGTCATTAACACATCCTTTCTCTAGAACGTAACAAAAGGTGGACCAGAGTTGCACAGAAATAATGAAACTTGCCCAAGGTTGCGGGATCATCCCATCTCCTTGAGGCACTTGCCCTGGCAATGAGATTATCGCATACTTCCTGTATCTCCACAGCAAAAGGTGAATGGGAAGGGGTGTGGGGGGGAAACAAGCCAGTTGCTATTAACTCAGTTGAGCTTGACTGGACATGCACAAGCAATCTGGAGAAGGAAATAGTTCTAGTTCTGTCTGGTTCAGCAGAAACTCCACCCACCGAAGCTTTCCGGCAGGAAATCAAGTTACAAACATTACATGATCTGAGCAAATTCTCATACACTGATTCTACCCTGGGGACAGGACACTTTTGCTAGCTGCTTATTGAGGCTGTAGTTTTAGATACCTTAACCCTTTCTAGAGTGTCCATTTGAGGGCATCACAGCTTCTTCTGCTGGTGTAGAATTCACAAGGGAGAGGAAAATGGATGTACAACTGTTGGGGTAATTCTGCATCAGTACAGAAGGTCTGAAAGCTGTCTTCACGTGTAGGAAAGAAGGAGAGGGCTGGGTAGTCTTTCTTCCAGTTGCTTTTCCTACTGAAAAATTGAGATCTGTTGACAATATGTTTCCTGGAACACCCTAAAGATGACCAAAAACTGTATGGTTTCTGGCACCAGGCTGACTGTGCAAGCAAAATCTCTCAATGGAGAAAGGAACCAAATGGTACTTGGACTGTTTCACAGCCATTGTTTTTTAGGAGCAGAAATGCCTGGACAACAATAGAGGAAAAGCTGCCATCGTAAAATTTCAGACAGCTTCAGCTAAGGGTTAAGATGAAGGGAAATCTGTATGTTTAAATGACATAAGTATCCTGAAGGAAACAAACCTTGATGCTTGCTAATAGCCCTGAGATTTAAAGCAAAAGAATAAAAGCATAGAGAGGAAGGGAGCTTTTCTTTTTCACAGAATGGGAAGCAAAGAGGAATACAGCTCCTGTTTTTCTCTTTCTCCAATTACCAGTAATGCAGACTGGTGACTGAGACTGCAAAAAGAGGAAAGGTGGAAGCTATCTGCAGCAATAGCCAGGCTGTTTTTCACACGCTGGCTCTTTCAGGGGACTCACAACCCTGCAGCAAGGTGGGGATGGCCCTTGCCAGCAGCGCTCCTCGCTGTGTGCTGTCTCTCAGGTTTCCTTTTGCTTGTCTAGGAATCAGAGCATCTCCTGATGAAGGTCACAGCTTTGATCCCCGTGGCTTGCTCTCGTGTTTATGGATGACCATTATTAGTAACACAAGCTAGTGCCTGCACTACTCGGTGCCTGCCCTTGTCTGACTGCAAGGGAGCAGGGGCAGGATAACAAAAGAAAAGTATAAATAGAGCCTTTTTAAGAGGCTGTTAAATAGAAATAGACTTTTAGGGAGGAGAGAGAAAGAATGAGGCGTGTTACTATAGTAACTGCCGATGGTTTATTTAAGAAGGGCAAAGAAACAAACACCACAAAAAGGCGAAGTCAAGAGGAGTGGAAGATTGCTGGAGGAATCTGTCAGGATACAGACATGGAGGGGTCAGGTAAGAACAACGAGTTTTTACAAAAGCTGTGCTGAAAAAATCCATCCTGCTTTTACCTTTTGCAAAGTGGTCTGGAAAATATGAATATGAAATGTGCATTTCCAGTTAGGGAGACTGTGTTTCCAGCTTTTTGGAGGGTGGGATAAATGCACGAGAGTTGATGCCAGATTGGTGAAATCGTGAGGAGCAAAGGGCCATATTTATTACCTTCTGCCCAACCTGCACCCACTGGGTGCAAAGTCCAACTCATGCTTCTGGTTGTTTTGATATTAGAGGAATTGCAGGGGGCCTTCAGGGGCTCTCACTGACAGCTGTTTAAAACTGGATATTAATGTCCTTTGTGTGCATCAGAAAACATGGAAATCATCCTTAGTGTTCCTTTTCCCTCCACAAGAAAGCTCTCAGCAGGTCAGGAGCAAATACCAAAGGCTAGAGATGCTGGCAGCTGTGGTGGCTGGATGTGCTGTCTGCCTTCCCTTATTCCTTCTGTGCTTTCTCCTCAAATGTTTTTGCTTACACTATTTTGCAGGTGAAGCAGCTGATCATAGTGATTTATGTTCATTCCCCCTGTGCCCAGGAGGCTGCATACTGCCTGAAGACTGCCTTGTGCTAGATAGCGCGCATCCGCAGGACAGGAAGATGCTTTCTGCCTCCAAGAGCTCTTAACACAAGACAAGAAACAGCAGATAGAAAAGCAGGTGTGATGGTACCTGGAAACACCATTAACAGGGCTCTTCCACTGTTGACCTTAAAAGCTCAAAGACCAGAAGCATCTTTTGCTGTTTTGTTTTTAATCTGTTAGTTTCTAAATCAATGTAAGGATTTCCCGGTTTGTGACTTGTAATTTTGAAAACCTCAGGGTCGGTACCATGGGAAGAGTTCAAATGGCAGAGAAGCCACAAAGAGAGAACGAGTGTCTCCTTCTCTGGAGATGTTTAAAACCTGCCTGGATATGTTCCTGTGCGACTTGGTCTAGGTGATCGTGCTCTGGTAAGGGCATTGGACTAGATGATCTTTCAAGGTCCCTTCCAATCCCTAATGTTCTGTGATTCTGTGATTCCCTGTGAGGAGAGCTAAGAACTGCAAAATAATGTTAGTTTCATCTACAAATGGCACCAGCAACTTTATCTGGGAAAGAGAAACAATTGCAACACTCTCCTGCCTCTCTGGAGGGCAGACACCATGGACTTTAGCATCTTGCTTGGCTTCAGAGTAAAAACAGTACTGAGGATTTATGCAACGGGGCAGGAGATGGTCTGAAGGGGTTCTATCAAGAAGCTCCTTGCTCTCACTGAGGGGGGCAAATCTTTCTAAAACTCTGAGCTGTGAGCTGAAAGCCATATTTCTCCTTAGAGTAATCCAGAAGGTTGTTCTCTATCTTCTTCTCCGAAACCTCTGAGCTCAATGAGTGCATAGCAGCAGCAGTACTGCAGATACTCCACGTTCCTGGTCCCCTGAATGGATCTGATATACAGCTTGAAAGGTTGATGCCTCTATGAGCCCATTAACACAGGCAAGTTTGCTGGGGGATGGAAATGATTTCACCCAAAAGGCGCCCTAGGTTACATAACTCAGGCCAATTTCTGTGCAAATCCAAAACCTACCAGTTGGCCTATTTATTTTTAGGTTTTGATCTAAATTCTCGTCATTTTCTTCCCCACAGCAAGAGGCTAATCAGAACCCAACTCCTTCACTGTCTACATTTCCCTGACCCTGTGGAGAGTTATCCCATATGCCTACCCATGCATGAGAAATTCAGGGTGAGCATTTTCGGAAGGTTTCACACAGCCTTTGATGTTTCCTAGCCTGGGAAACTGGTCCTCATTCTACTTCCCAGCTTGGAAGGTCTCACTGTCGTATCTGCAAGAGATAACGCTCCCTTGTGCCGTCTGCACTCTGGACCACTTGGGCTGTTTCTCGCTCTGCTGCAGGGCTGCAGAAGGGATATTCTCCCCCCCCCAGATATTCCAGAAGGGTCCTCTTGCAGAGCCTGGCCCGCCTGCAGAGCTGGGCAGCCTGGGTTGCTCCTAACCTCCCTTCTCACAGAGATTGAGTTATGCCAGGCTTTGACCTAAGTGAAACTGCTGACGGTCACAGGGATTTGACTAATCTCCTTAGGTCGCTGTGAAATTTGTGATTCCTTTTAGGGAATAGAATTTTTTAATGATTTTTTTTTTTCCCTTCAGGGTAACTTGCAATGTAAAAATAAACTGTAGCCCATGGTGGGAGATTAATTTCCTCCCAAACTCAGGAAGGGCAGTCAGTCAACACAAGATCCTCCTGGCCCATCCCAGGAGGATGCTGCTCCTGGATTCATTCCTGGAGACAGCTGCTGTCCGACCTTGCCGTTAGACTTCCTTCCCAGTGTTCTGCTCCTGGCCCTGCCGTAGCCCCATGGGGTCTAAGAGCAGCCCGTGGGTACAACCCAAGACATTTCCTTCCCTCCTGGCCCTGCTTTGCCTCAGAGCCCTCTGCTAGCAATAGCTCTGGGGATGGGCAGCTGAAATGAAGTCCTAATTTCTGGTTGTATTTGACCTATCTGCTAATGAAGGAATAAACCCCATCTCCCTAGGTATCCAACCTCCAGGGGCTTAGGACTAATTTTGCCTGCATCCTTATGGCTCAGAGACCCTCTCTGTGGTGTGGCCCTGTAGCCTCCTCCCAGGGTGATTGTGTTCTTACCACGCAGAAAACCCCACTCCTGTGGTTCTCCCCATTGCTGCTACTGCCAGCATGCTCCTCTCCATTCCACAACGTGGGAGGGTTTGCACCATGGCCACCTCCTAGTTGACCACAGTTAACTCACTTTTCTGACTCCCATCCTTCCTGATCCAAATGATGTTTAAGAGCAGATTCATTTCACTCTATAAACTTCTCGAGCTCCTTGAAAAGAGTTGCACTTTAGCTTTGTGCTCTGGTACCTGGAACATTGCAGTGTGTTCCAAACCTTCCTTGTGGAGGTTTGTATGTGGGTCTTTGTGGCTAAAAAAAACCTCTGCAGACCCCTTTGATTCAGATGGGTTGCTGCACAATGCAGCCAAATAATGGAGAACTGGTTGCTCACAGAAATGCCAGAGCCTGGCTTGTTTTTGCTGTGCTCCAGGGGTTCCCATTTCTAGACATTCCCATGAATTAAGCTGAGCAAGCTGGCAGGGGAGAAACAGTCTCTGAATGCTGGCATGAAAAGCCCCACCACAAATTCAGCTGTCATTGTCCCTCTGCTTTGAAAGTTTTTAAGTCCTTCAATTAGAGAGAAATGACAATACCCAGAGTGGGATTCCTGTGCTCTTAGTTTGGCGTGTAAAATTGAGATGTCTGACTTCAGATGATCCAGTCACCGTCAGCACCCTTTATTGCCAATGCAGAGAGATAGGAAGAACCAGAGTGTGATTCAACCTACAGTAGTATCTGAGAGGGGTCAAATGAATCATAGGCTGAAGCTGCATGGCCAGACATAAGAGTCTACATTTTAGATGCCTAAATTTAAGTGAGATGAATCCTACTCCTGTGACTCAGGATGTTGATCATACAATGCAATGATGAGATGACCACGCTGAGTAATGTGGCTCCGATTTCATGAGCTACCTTCACCTCTGCCTCGTTTTCCTGATTGTGTAGAGGGGCAGCACTGTCCTGTTGATTAATTTCTTTGCCCTCGGTGTCAGGACTATTCAATAGAACCTCTGTCTGGCCACTGAGCACGTGCTTGTCTTCCAGGAGAGAAACATACCTTGTGTTTCCAGGTTGCTGTATTTTCTCTCTTCCAAGATAAGACGTATTTGAATAAATAAAAATGGTGTTGGGTAAAATCATGGGCAAGTTCTAAAGACCTTAGGGGCAAGATTTAGATTTAGGGGCAATGGAGCAAAGCTGGAGCTGGGTAGATTTAGATTGGATATGAGGAAGAAGTTCTTCAGCGTGAGAGTGGTGAGAGCCTGGAATGGGTTGCCCAGGGAGGTGGTTGGGGCCCCATCC